>JAWWMW010000590.1:0-14070 GCA_035048345.1 Echeveria elegans
CTGATCAGGGCGAAAATGATCTGGAACCAGTGGAAAATGTTGAGGATCAAGGGGAGCAAACTGGTGAAAACCAGGATGAGGCTCCTCAGGGATCTGAACAGCTGGACCTGTCAGCTAGCCAAGCCTTAGAAAATTACCAGCTTGCTAGGGATAGAGAGAGGAGAGAATATAGGCCAAATCCTAGGTTTTCTTCCTTTGCGGAATTAGTGTTTACTGCCCTAGTAGCCTCTAAGGAAATAAATCAGACTGAGCCCTTTAGTTATAGTGAAGCAGTGAGTTCTAGGGATAGAAATAAATGGATAGAAGCTATGAATGAGGAAATAGAGTCACTTAGAACCAATAAAACTTGGATTCTAGTTCCCAAACCCAGTAGTCAAAAGACAGTTTCATGTAAATGGATTTATAAGATTAAAGAAGGAACTAATGCAGATGATCCTCCTAGGTTTAAGGCCAGATTAGTTGCTAAGGGGTTTACTCAGAAAGAAGGGGTAGATTATACTGAAATTTTTTCCCCTGTTGTGAAGTTTAAGACTATAAGAATTATGCTTTCTATTGCTGCCTGTTCTGATTTAGAGATAGAACAATTGGATGTTAAAACTGCTTTTTTGCATGGTGACCTAAATGAGACGATTTATATGAACCAGCCTGAAGGTTATATAGATATTAAATATCCTAGGCATGTTTGTTTGTTGAAGAAGTCCCTGTATGGTCTAAAACAAAGTCCTAGGCAGTGGTATCTGAAATTTGATTCATATGTTTTAAAACTAGGTTTTAAAAGGAGTGATTATGATAGTTGCTTCTATTTTCATGTTATTGATAACTGTCCTGTTTACCTGTTATTATATGTAGATGATATACTGTTGATTAGCAAATCAATGCATGTAATAAGTAAATTAAAGAACATGCTAGGCAAAGTTTTTGATATGAAAGACTTAGGAAAAGCTAGGAAAATACTTGGTATGGTCATTGAAAGAAACAGGAAACAGCTACTGTTAAGGGTTCATCAGAAGGGATACCTGGAAAAGGTGATAAGTAAGTTTGGAGAACTTACTGATAAGGTGATATCTATACCTTTAGCATCTCATTTCATTTTGGATAAGTCACAGTGCCCTGTTACCAGAACTGAAATTGCTAAAATGTCTGAAATTCCGTATGCAAATGCTTTAGGTTCATTAATGTATGCCATGATTAGTACTAGGCCTGATTTATGTTTTGCCATGTCTTTGCTTAGTAGATACATGTCTAACCCAGGCTATGAACACTGGTTAGCATTAAAACATGTGTTGGCCTATGTTAAGAATACCTTGGATATAGGATTAAGCTATGGGAAAAGGGTAAATAACACTGATTTGGTAGGATATGTAGATGCTGATTTTGCTGGTGATAGGGACAATAGAAAATCAACTACTGCATATTTCTTTACTGTTGGTAATAATTTGGTAACCTGGAAATCTCAATTACAACACTTAGTTACTTTGTCAAGCACTGAGTCAGAGTATGTTGTCATATCTGAAGCTGTTAAGGAATGTATTTGGTTAACTGGTTTTTTGCGTGAAATAGGACTTAAGTTAGAAGTTCCTGTTATTTTTTCAGATAGTCAATCTGCATTAATGTTGAGTAAAAACCCAGTGTATCATGAGCGTTCTAAACATATTGCTGTGAATTATCATTTTGTGCGTGACTTAATTACAAGTAATGTTGTTAAACTGTGTAAGATTAGTACTGAAGTGAACCCTGCTGATATGGGTACTAAAATCGTTACTAACGCAAAGTTCAATCTCTGCTTGGACTTGCTCCATGTGGAGTGATTCTTTGGTTGCAGGTTCTGAGCAATGAAACTGGTCACAAGGTTTGCACTGTCTGGTGATCAGGGAATGAAGGATATTTCCTGATTTGATTGGAGTTCAATCTGGTCAGAATCAAGTGGAGAATTGAAGTGTGATTCAGCCCAGCAGCCCACCTGGTTTGAGCCCAATCTGACTCAGCGTTGGAGTGACGTGTTGAGGACGAATGAAAGCTCAGCGTTTGGCCACGTAATCTCCTAGTTGTCGCCTTCAGAACCATTGATGCGGTCTTGATCGGACGGTAGCCTCTGGACATATATATTCATCTCTAAGGGGAGAGAGAAAGCAGATCTCGTATTTCCCCCAAATCGATCGAAAACCCTAGGCAGTGTGAGAACTTCAGCGTTCAAGAGTGAAGAAATCGTCGATCTGAGTGCTTTCTGATACTGCATGTTGCGGATCTGTAACAGGAGTAGTTGTTAGTGCATTCTGAGTGATTTTCGTTGTTGTATTTCTGGCCTGACTTGGCCAGAACTTGCTCTTGTGCGCTGAGCCTTGAGTCGTGAGGTTTGTAGAGGGTGAAGGAGGTTAGTTGAAGGTACTTTTTGACTGATACAAGCCTATAAAGGGGGTGGTGAACGATTCGTGACAGATAGTGCATTTCTTGTGGCTCGTAGAGCTCCGTGGTTTCCTTCGGCGATTCGCCGGTTCCACGTAAAATCCGGTGTGTCATTTCCTATTTCTGCACAGTTCTTTATCTTTATTCTTGATAGAAATACTAGTTTGATTGTCTAGGCTGACTTGATATTAAGTAGCTTGTGTGATCATCTAGGGTTAAGATTAAGAAATAACTAGCCTAGGAATAAGTTCCTGTTAAGTAATTGATAGTTTGTGCATACAGACATTTGGTGTTGTAGTATTGTTGAAACTAGGAATTCAATTTGCTTATAGAGAACTTTTAGGCTTAGTGATAACAGATACGTACGATGAAAGACCGCAATATAAGAATTCCTTTACCCAGTCACAGCCGCGGCCTCAGGTTGCATCAGTAAACTGCTACTTGAAACCTGCCAACCCTACAAGTCAACCGAATGCTACCCCCCTACGCACAGATTGTCGAGTCTTCCCCAGACTAACATCCCTCCGCAATACCATATTACTTCCAAGCCGGCCATTGTGATGGTGGACGTGAATAATAATCCATACAATCCGCAACCACAGCGCAGGGCAGTTCACAAAACGCATAATGATCGACACAATGCTCTTACAAGCTCAATCTCAAATGGATGTTATTTGCAGCTGTTTGCTGCTCATAGACAGGTGGGAACTGTGCAGTTCATAGATGGGCATTAGCTTAATTAGAAACTGCTCATAGACGGCTGTTGTTGTAGTTGTTGTTTCTCGTCCCATGTACAGAATTTTATCGAGAAATAAATGTAAAAAAAGTGTTTCCTTATTCACATGAGTTCACTCAATAACTAAATATGAGCTCTGTTGTATAAAGTTGGATATGTGGATAAAGTTCCAACTTTCCTTTATTTTAGGTCATTGGATTGTCAAAAATAATCAACAAATTTAGAGGTCAAAATGATTTTAGTTTTAGTGAATGAAAAATCGTTGACAGCCTAAAAAAGTGATTAACTGGACAACAAGTGAATCTTGCTCCAATATGACTATTTTCACAGGGAATCAAACTGAGAAATCGAAGATTTTCTGGAACACATCACACGCAATTGTTGTATGCATTAGTCACATTCACACACACACCGGCAATCCCATTATAAGCTTGTTACAGCTAACTTGGAAACTCACGTAGGGCAGCATTACAATCTCATTCACTTTAACCCTTGAAGACCGGATTTTCAATCCCCTTACCCGTATGGTAACAAACGGGAGCATCATACTTGGAGAAAAGTCTGTAGGACGAAATCAACGAAAGGCCTGCATACACCACAACAGATACAAAAGTCATGGCAACTGATGCTGTTGCCTTATGGCAAAATTTTCCGTAGGATCCACAGGCCTCACTCCATGTTACAGCTTCATCTCCTTTGTGTTCTAAGTAGAGTACTTCACAGGCCACTGCTCCGGCAGCCAGGATCACGTATGTCAAAACCTGAATCACACAAGTCAATATCAAATTTTTACCTGTCTAACCTTCAAAAAATAAATTCAAAGTCGTGTGGGATAGTTATTCAACGATTCAGCAACCGAAATGTGTACCTGATCCAGAAGGAAGAAAGTCCAAGCTCTGGGTTTTGAAGATTGGAGCTTGGCTGAAAAGATGGCTGAGAGAAGGGAATAGGCAGCACAAACCCCATTTGCATGAACTAAATACCTGCACAAAATGCCAACAGCACACTCATCAGCAAGCAGCTCAATGCCACATATCTAAAACTTCATAGTGACAGTTTGAGTAACAAGGTACAACCCAGATCACAAATCACTCGATTCCAATTCCAACTACAAAACCCCAGATACCAAATTTATTCAATTTCAGTTTTAAACAACTAAATTTCAAGCCTTCACATACTCAAAGTTACAAAAATCCCAGCTGAAAGCACCAGAATTGTTCAACTCCAACACCAAAAAAAAACCCAGAAGCTAAATTGTATGAATTTCTACTCCAAACACCTAAAGATCAAACCTTTACACACACACTCCAAACCGAAAATGAAAAAAAGCCCTACCTGAATGCACCAATATCAGAGTAACTAAGTGAACCATAATCATTACTCTCAGAGTTCTTCAACATCAGCACAAGTGCAACTACACAGAGACCAAGTGGCAACAGTCTGATGAGAGTTTCACCAGTCCTAAAGCAGCTAACTTTCCCAGCATCATCTTCATCACCAGACCTGGTGATATTCATCACTCCCACTCTCTCTATCTCTTTCCTTTAACAAATATATCAACAAAAAGAAGATGGAAAAGAAGAAGAAGCTTGGTGGTGGTGGCTGAGAATGAAACTGGTGTCTCAGTTGTATTAATAATGAAGGTTGGTTGAATGAGTAGTTGGAGATTGATGGTAGTGTTGAAAACGTCATTGAATGCATTGCATTAAAGTGCATCTCTTTGCAGATTACAACGCATTCTTTCCGTGTGTATGTCAAATTCATCATCTTCTGTTTTTCTGGCTACTGTTTGTTTCAATAAATTGATCAGTAATTAGTAATCAAACAATGCCAAAAGCTTCCATCTGCCACATACACACACGTACCGAAGTTGAGACATCTTATCTTGTTTGTTGACAACAATCGATCGAAGCTTTAAAGACCAGCTCTCTCCTCCATACAGCAAGCTGTTCTCACTGGGCCCATATGGGTTTAGTGTTTGGGCTTTCCTTTTGGGAGGCTCAGCTTTGACTGGGCTGAAACTCGACCAAATGACCATTTTGTCCTTCAGATTTTGATAGCTAAATATTTGAAGCTATTTTTCAGCTGTTCTTTTTAATGTAATGGTTTTGCCGCGTAAGGTATTGTTATAAGTAGGATTTACGTACATAATGAATGAAAAAGTTAATATAATTTTTATGGGAATTGACCCATCCAATCGCATTTTAGAGGGCATCAAAATTATGTCCTTTAATTAAAGGTGAAGGAATTGTAACTTGGTTTAGTAATAAAACGTTTCATATTTTTTTTCTCTCTTCAAGTAATGTAACTTTGATGCTCCTTAAAGTGCTCCTCTTGGCAGTGCCGATGCATATCCCTTTTACGGTACTATTGAGTGACACATTATTACTTGAAAAATGATTTAAAGTTCAAGCAATGTGATGAGACACCAGATAAGCTTGTATTGTAACATAGTAATTCCTCAAAATTCTGCTGTTTGGCTTTGAGAAAAAAAGAGAGAACAAAAAGACTTGAGAAAGAACAACCATTCTCAATGACCCAAGAGACCCGCAACAGCATTAAAAGCTTCACAAAGAGTTTGTATATCCAAGCTATACCCTGTAAACTGCGACATGTCGCTAGGAGGCTGTTTGAACCTATTCAAACACGCACCAATCTGATCAAAAGAACCCTTCACAGCCTGATACGCAGCCGCAACATTTCCGCCTTTAAAACTCGTCTCCGCCTCTGTCAACTTAGGTATAATAACAGTTTCATAGTCGTCTGAACAAGCTACATATTTAGCAGCAAGATCAGGTTGAGCTCTTGCAGATACGGAGCCGAGATACTGAGGAATGTAGTTTGCTTGATCAGTTGCATGTTTCAAGGATATCTCGCCTAGGCCGTGAGTGTCTGTTGTATTCCATGATGGATCGGATTTTAAGGTTGTTTGGCAGAAAGAAGGTTCATCCGTTTTGGAACAGACAAGGGTGAGATCAGAATCAGAGACGGCATTGGTGAGTGTTAACAGAATGAGTGTGGATGCTAGAAACAGCAAACTGATGGTGTTTGAAGCCATTGGTTTTTCTTGAATTGTGATTTTTGAGGCTTCTTTGTAAACAAGTGTCATTGTATATATGTGCTTTGTGAGAGTGTTTGAATTAAATGGTTATTGACTATTGGAGTTCTGGAATCTCTTGTTTTAATTTTATTTAATGCTGATTTGAATTAATTCACATGAGGTTACTTACTACTACTATAAGTTGACTAAAACGTATAAAAAGCTAATTATTTTACATTAGTTACCATATTATTGAATTATTATTTAGCTAATTGGCTAATTTAATGATAATGATCTTGTACAGTAAATGGCATTAAACGTGCACTGCGTTTTTTTTTCTTGTTTGGATTTTAAGGAAATTCTGTAGTGTCTTTTTTTTTGTTTTGAAGAGTTTTTCTTTTTTACTGGACAAGTTTCTTATAGGGTTACATTCAGTGCGAAAACCCTAAAACCTAAACTTTGGAACAACCCCGCGTCAAGTCCCTTTCCAGCTCCAATTCTCTGCCGACTTTCTTAATTTCCATCTCGTCACGACAACTTCTGAGATCTGTGCATTCTTCACCTCCAAAACCCACACGCTACCCAGCCAACTCGCATCCATCCATACCCACATTCTTAGATATAGCTTGGAAGAGCTTCAGACCATAAGAACTTCCAATTTAGTCTTAGACCTCATTACGATTAAGAAAACCACCACTTCATGACTACCCTATAAAATCATTCATCCAGCTGATTCTAGCTTTACCCTACACTAAGCAAAAGGTCCAGTGTTTTAATTTATAGTATTATTCACTGCAAGCTGAAGAGCAAAAGCTAAGGTGAAAACTGACATTAATTTGGAATTGAAATTTATAAACCCACAAAGTTGAATGAACACTAGCCTCTAAGCAGGAATAGAAGCATTGCAGATTTTTTTGCTACTCTCGGACACTTGAACCATGTCTAAGCCAATTAAGTATCTTATGAAGGAATTGCTTGAAAGACATCGGAATCTATAGATATCAAATATAAAATTGAAAGAAAAAATAATATTAATGACACCTTCCACACCATTTGAACGAGAGATTAAACAGCCATCTCTTTCATATCATAACACCATTTCTTCCTTTTCAATTCAAACTTTTAAGGATTCCCACAGGAAATAAGCAATAAGGAACCGAAGGAGAAAGTAGTGTAATCTAATGATAACTCATTAAAAACTAAGGAGGCCGTATGTTGGAGCCAATTAATTTGTAAAACATGTTTGGATGTGCTATCCCTACTAAAATGGACAGTTAAAGTACTTGAAAATACCAACCAGGCCATACGAATTAATCAGCAAGACTACACATTTATAACAGAAACTACTGATTCTCACTAACAACAAATAATGCCATGACCAAACCGATTCCACATAGCAAATACAATCTACAAAGCTATTTATACTATTAACACCCAAAATTCTACTACACAGAGGTTATAATAAACATTGACGAATGGTTCCCAAACAAAATCTGAAAACAATGACTGCAAGTAGGAAACAACCCAAACCATTAAGATCGCCAATCATAACATACATAATCACTGGTTATAATGCATAGAAATGACGAAGCTGGAGACACATTGGCATTCAAGTTATTGAAATAGCACTAAATTTCATAAGTCATAACCACCAAAAGTTCAAGAATAAAGCAACTGATGAAATACAAAGCAATTGTAGTTCACTTTAACAGGATTCCAAAACTAAAGAAAATGCATCAAATTTGAGTTCAAAATGAAACCAACAGCAAAAGCTTAAACTGATCAAAACCTAAGCTTTGAAAAGAACCACCTGTTCTTTCCAGTCTTAAACCTCTCTTCAAACCTCGCTTTCGCCTCTTTAGCCGCAGTCACTTTCTTGTCCCGAGAAGTAAGCACGTCAGGCGTCACCACATCCTTCAAATCCACATCCAATGTGTACCTAGTTGGCATTATGTGACTGTAATTCACCAGCTTCAGAAACACCTTCACACGCGATTTCTTCGCCTGTTTTTTCTGTGAGTCCTTACGGATCACTTTCTTAGGGTACTTTGAGATCCCGGCGACTAGACAGTGACCGTAGGGTCTGTCACGGGTACCGTCGTCAAAAGAGCGGATGATCACTCCTTTCCTTCCAGCGTAACGACCTTGAAGGACGATGACGGCCTTGCCTGGTTTGAGGAATTTCACCATCGTCGGTACGCTGCCGGAGAAATCTGCAGCCAAGTAGAAATTAGGACTTCGGCGACCCGGACAATTTTGAGAGGAACGAAGGTTTATATACCCGACTGTCGTATTGGGCCTAAGGTTCGGCCCAATATGAAATTGGCATAGCGAGTAGCGTCTGCTTATCGACGACGCAGTGTGTTGCTAAAGATTTGATTTCGTCTCTAATGATGTGTAGCAGGCAGGAGACGTGACGACTGCTGTCTGTGTTTGTGTTTTGAAGGTTCGTTGTGTGTGTTGAGGATAATGTTGTGACTTGAAGTGTGTTTTGCGGAATTTGAGATGGAGTTGACGTCGTCGAGTTTGATTCCGCGGGCGATTGGTTGTGGTTCTTTTGGAGCAAAATGGTTTGTTAAAGGTGCGTTCTTGGGGAGGGTAGGAGGGAGGGTATCTCTGTTGGGTAGTTGTAGACAAGATGGGTCAGTTTTAATTTCTCAGAGGTGCCGAAAGGAGTTCTCTTTTAGGGTCTCTGCTCAAGCTTCCAATTCTGTAAGTAAAAGCTGGGTTAACCAAGGTTTCCGACTTTTCTTTTTTTGTTGCAAATGTGTTTATTTTAGTTTTATCATGAAAATGGAGCTTTTAGTGGTTGATGAGATTAGAAGCAGCAGGTGAGAGTTGAAGAATTGTAAATGGGAGTTTCTATGAGAATATGGTGAATTTGAGGTTTTTAGCCTATGAATAATACTGGTGTCAGTATAAATTTCTCAGTAGGTATTTTGTGAAGGTTATAAGTACCTAGGATTTAACCGGTTCAGGGAAATCTTGAGAGTTGAAAGACAATTTGAGAAAAAACGTGATTGGGTCTTCGGTAGTTCTAGGCAAACGAAAACAAAATCAATACGAACAACACAGTCTTTTTGCACTCAGTGTTTCTTTTTTGCAAGAAAAATCGTTTTCTCATTTGGTTTTCATTTCATTTGTTTTCCCATAAAACTTTAATGATAACCTAATGGTGAGGAAATCTATTGAATGTAGAAGGATTTTTCATATTAGTGGGTTATATATATAATATGGCAATGGATGGTGGTTGGGAGAACCGAGACTATACATTTTCTCTTCTTCTTTTGGAATCTTCTAAGTGTGAGCATTCCTACTCATAAACATCCGTTTCAACATTGATTTCTTGTTTTTAAGAGTGAACCGCATTTATCTAGCTTCTTGAGCAACACGGGAGAAGTTATTTTGCACTTTTAACTGATTGATTATAAGGGATCATTTGCAGGAATCAAGTCAAGACACTGATGACATGTATGACGACCTTTTCAAAAAGTATGGTGAAGTGGTCTATAAAAGCAGTGACCAGAAGCCTGCCTCTGCTGAGGTTGACGATGATGCTCAAAGCTTATCATGTAAGCCCATTCCCATATCGTATCAGCATATTTGTTGTGTTAAATTTTCATTCTTTCGTGGAAGTTTGGACATTGTTACCTATTTGCTTTTGATCAGTTCCCCCATTTTCAATATCAAATCACAAATGTGATTCTAATGATTACAAGGTCTTGCAATTTAGTTGCTGTGGAATTGGCCAAAGTCGCAAGTGAGGTGAAAGCAGGAGACATAAAGGTCCTTTTTGTGAAGCGTTTGGTCTATTGGACTCGGTTTTTCATTATCGCCACAGCCTTTTCTCGTCCGCAGATTGAAGCTATTGGGTATTATTTAAAATCTTACACTATGCAGCATGTTATAGGTTTGTTTACTGGAATGCTGTATTTAGTTTCATTTCATTTTTTGCATTTTCTCGTCTTAGGTCTAGAATAAGAGATCTTGCTGAAAAACAGTACGGTAGATTTCCAACAGGGGACTACAAGCCCAACTCATGGACATTACTAGACTTCGGTGAGTGTACTTGAATGTCTCATCATCTAATATCAAACTACTGATACTTGAGTCTTGGCATGGCTTGTCATTGTCCATACCATTTTCTATCTCATTTTCTAGTACTAATATCAGGGGACGTTGTTGTCCACATTATGCTTCCTCCACAACGAGACTATTACAATTTGGAAGAGTTCTATGCTAATGCAACTCCGATTGAGCTTCCTTTCTAGAATCAACAAACATATCGTGGTTAATTGACAATTTGGAGAATTCCCCATGTTTTTTAGAATGTCAAATTTGCTCCGGGAGAGTTCAGGTTTGTGGAGACGGCCATCATCTCATCCCTATGATTTTCTTCTTCTCTACAACTCAGAAGTTTTGCATTGCATCTCCTACCTCGTACCAAGTTTTTAGCTATCTGCCACTGACAGAGTAGATGGTGTAACCTTGTGTTGTAGTATTATATAACTGCTGCTGTCACAGGTCAACAAATTTATTATTATCCTGGTCAGGCTACTGTTACATTTACGGAAACGTACCTTTCGACCTTATTATCTTATTCTGAAATTCAAAAAAATAATGTAAAATTCTCATTTGATACGTTATGTGGAATGAGATTCAGAATAATCGTATTGTGAAAAGGTCATTTTGAATTTTTGATGACTAGTGATAGTGAATATACCCTCAAATATGAGAAGAGTTTTTGATTTTCACTGAGAATTTCATTATTGAAATGAAATCATTTTTTACTTATATACTTCGTTTTGTATCAGATTTTTAAAAAAATTTGCCAGCTGTGCATTTTTGAGCCCTCCGTGTGGATCGCGGAAAAATGATTGAAAAAAAAAGCAAGATGGAATTTTAATGAAAAATAATTTTCCCTCAGGAAACTTTTGTACTGTATTTGATTGTTTGTTATATTATTCTCATACGAGATGAAGCATGTGTCGTCCCGTTAGTGATGCGGCGAGAACAGACACTTGTTATCTCATTTTCAAAATCTGCTGCAAATCCGATGTTTTCAATTCAGATGTCTCCATGTGATTCCACTGTATTCTTCGATTCTTACATGTTTTCTCGATGCTCGATTTTTCGAAAGTTCGGAAAGAAAGGAATGAGTTTTAGAGACGATTGTTAAAGTTTCGTCCTGACTGGTTGGAAGATGGAAAGGAGATCATAAGGTTTTAGCGATAACTGTTAAAGTTTCGTCGCTAAATGGGTGATCGGTGAGAAAGGAGGGCAACAGGTTTTAGGGACGAGTATTTGAGTTTTAGCGATGACAAATTTCATCGCTGAATGTGTGGTTGAGGGCAACTATTCTATTATATTATATAGATTTCCTATGCTACTAGCTCACTCACTTTCCATATATTTGCTTACCATTCAATTTTCATTTTACATGAATCAATGGAAACTAAAATATAAAATGGAAAAAATTATAAACTGTTATGAAAAAATTGAAAGGATTACTTATAATTCATGTTATAAATACGTGTGATGAGTACTCATGAATACTTGTATGATTATATGTCATTAACAAGACTTTATTATGAATAACCTTTGACCTTTTAAGTGGCGTGATGTGAATTCTTGCTCAAGGCATGACTGGCCAATTGGTCAAAGATTATTTGACCCAGATCAACTGACTTTCCCAAACTGATATGGTAGATCAAAGCTGCTAGCGGTTTACTGATTGTTGATCAATGAGTCACAGATCTAGTTTCTGATGCATATCCCTTGAAGCAGTGCATAAAGGGTTGTCAGATATTTTGTCTCGAGAGTATATCATGACCATCTAGAAACTTTTCCATTTGTCAGTGTGGGGGCAACTTGATTCCAGTCTGTGACTTTCGACATAGTAGCATTGATGCTGATTCTGAGGTGGTCGTTGATTGACTCGGGAGAAAAGGACACATTCTTACCTTTGACTGTCACATCCCCATATCCGTTCTCCAGAATATCTCCACACTCATAAATAATGTTGGTTATTACCTCTCTGACAATTCTTTCACAGAATGGTCTAGCAGCTTTAACTACCTTTATTAGCACAGCATCTTCCCATCATCTCACAACCTCTAGAACAATCCACTCTTTTCTTGAAAAATACCTTATGCGACAACCTTGCGCTTCTGAATTAATGACCACCTCTCACTGGCTGATTTGGAGTGAAACCAGACACCTCCCACTGTTACCCCTGCTGAGTCGTCACTCTTTTTCCTTTATCAGCTCCTCCTGTCTTGGGAGTCCTTGTCTGACCCTTCTTGGTGACAGTCTTCTTGGAAGGAGGAATTGGAGGTTTTCCTGAATCCTGCTTGAGCTTCTTCTGAGTAGGTTCCACTACCTGGATCGATTCAGTTTGTGGTTCAACCTCCAAGGCAGCATCACTATCCTTCTGACGAGCGGACCAGCGACTGGGAGGAGTTGCCTTATGTTTCCTTTTTTCTTTCTGATTGCATTATATCAGCCACTGCGACATCAACCTTGTTGAGAATTTCCTCAAACTCCACGTCCACTTTAGCGTTGTCCCTGGGCGGTTCTTTCTCCACAAGAATTGGATCTTTGATTGGTACAAATGGTTCAGTCTCGACTGGGTCAGTGGTGACTTGCTCAATTGTGCTCAGAAACTCGTCGCTCACCTTCTCAACACTTGCTTCAGCTACAATCTCCTCACCAGTGGGTTCAGGCTCAGTTACTACCGGTTCAGCAACCAGACTAGGAGCTGGCACAATAGGATTTCGTGGCTTTTTGGCAGTCATCTTTTTTCCTGCATATGGATTCTTGCTGTGTATTTTCTTCAATTTTGCAAGGAGTAACTTCCTCTGAAACTCCTTTATACGGTTTTCTCTTGACACCTCAGGTGCTCCAACATCCTTACTAGCTAGGCCACTAGTCTCAGCCACACTCGTCTTCTCAATACCGCTAACATCCTCATTGGTGACCATACTTTCCTGCAACTGACCACTACTTGGTCCTCCAACAACATCAACAGAACCAAAAATCCCAACATGACCACCAACAAATTTAATACCTTCTGCATATCCGATTTGACATAAACAGATTTGCTAACATCCTTTGGCGATTCACTAGATTTAGGTTCATCAACAATAGGCGCATCTACTTTTCTAAGACCTAACATCTTGCTCAGGCAAATTACTACTCAATTTTCAGATATTACAGCGGAAGACGGTACCTGATTTTTCTTCGATTTGCCCATTGGAGCGATTTTGGCGATCAATTTCGCGGGAAATGGTGAGCGTTGTGCGACGTGTTTTCCCTCTTCAATTTTTGCTCTGTGGTTTGATTGTCAGACTCCATTGAGTTTTAAGGGATTTGAGAAGGAGGCGACGGAAAATCGAGAAGAGCTAGGGTTTTGAGAAAGTAGTAGCTGATAATAAGCCCCAATACTTATATTTATAAAGAAACCCAAAATATTTGAATATATGAAATTTGAAATTTAAAATTTGAAATTTTTGGAAGGTAAGAGCGGGATCAAATATTGCAATTATTTTGATAAATAATGAACATCCCAAACCTGATAAAGTTGTTAGATTCTGCGACAATATAGGAGATATAAATATGAGATAATAAAGAACTTCCAATCTGCCACATGTCCTCTTGATCCATCAGATCTATACAATCTTAGTTGACTCACATATATCTGTTGAGGACTGTGTCGACTAAGGAGACCTGTATTGACTAAGGCAGTGATAGTACACAAACCCATGTCGAGTCTGAGAGCTTCAAATTGTGACTGTCCGAGTGCCTTACTGAATATATCAGCTGGTTGTTTCTCATTGGGCACATGTTCAAAAAATAATGTTCTCTCCAACTAGGGTTCGTATATAATAAT
>JAWWMW010000591.1:0-10330 GCA_035048345.1 Echeveria elegans
AAGACGATGTCAATGAAGTTCTCGTCGTCCGGTCGTATCTCGTCTATCGCCGGCGCCACTCTTCCTCAATTCCTCTTCGCTGTCGATCGGTGTCGGTTGTCCGCTCCGCCTCTTCGCGTCCTTTTTTTGTTAGTAAAAACGGTACAAAATGAAGTCGTTCTGCGGTTTAATGGAACGACGTCGTTCTATTAAACCACAAAATGACGTCATTTTGTTCTATTTTTACAAAAAAAAACGCGTTAGGACGGAGAAGAAGAACCAGGTGGAGCAGGGGCGAAGGGCAGCAGCGGGGGCTGTGGAACACGGTACTGGAGAGTTTTTTGGGCCACGGTGAGGGCGGCCGACCTCACCCGCCCCCACCTGGCTCCGCCACTGTCCACCACAGTTGATCGTGAGAGATTATTAGAGAAATAAATGGGAGAGAAACAAAATAAAGTGATGATAAATATAAATCTACTCTAAAGTGACTACTCAGAATAGGTATTGCATTTTGTAACTAATAGTAATCTTAAGTGTCGTTCTTTATATGAGTGTTTATCTTAGTTGAAGGTCGTAGTAAAAAGGAAACGAAATGGCATCCTTGGAAATTTCCAGATGACAGAGTATAATGCGTAGTCTATTGTTAGGTAGGTATGAAGGAGTTGCGCAACTGGATGACGACTGGGAGGATGATTGACGCTTCAATATTCTCATCTCAAGTCTACTAGACGCATGCCATGCCAGGCCAACGGCAAGATGACGATGCACATGTCAGGGGCGAAGGCAAGAATTAAGGTTTACCTTGGCTAAATTTGTTAACATTTGTAGTATAGTGGAGTTGGTTATTAAGATGGGGCCAAGTCTGATGTTTTTCAAAGAGAACTCTAGTTTGATTTGTGCCTGCCTCACTAAAAAAATCTTAAAATATACTTGGGTTGTAGCCCAAGCTAAAAGGGCCGAGTTACGCCCCTGCACATGCACCAACGGCTTTGAGCTACTTTTAAATTTTTGAGTTTAGTCTTTAATCAGTTCAGCATTTTCAAATATATTTATTGACATTTGGAAAGTAATAGATATGAATAATGCTTACACTCTTGATTATGTATATTGTTTGAGATTGAGTACAAATCTCCATAAATGCATCTACGCCTTCCTTGAGTTGATCTGCGTCACACGAATCATATTCATTATTAGACTCACATGTCTCGTAGACACTTAAACAACACATCCGGCCCTCATGGATTGTTTTATGTGTCTTCCTTCCGCTTACGGATTAAACATGCCCACAATAGGGTGGAAGAAAAATATTTATGCATAATTCTCAACATATTAACGCTCTGTTTGGTTCCAAGAAAATTTAGAAAAAATAAAATGAAAGGAGATTTTTTTAAAACATGACTTTCTCTTGGAAATTGAGAATAAATGATATTGCTTTTTATGATATTGTTTTACTTTTTCTGAACAACCAGACACGCTAACTTCATTTTTCTTTCAAACCCACCATTTTTTCTATATGAAAGGGAGACTAAAGGAGCTCTGTCAAGATAGCTAGTGTCACTATCTCACTTTTAGAAGCATAAAGATATTGCCAGGTAATGTGTGATGAGCAAATTTTTCAATGCAACAACTTTATAAGAGGTTTTCCGACTTTCCAGTAAAGGTTTGGCCAAAAACAAGAGTTGGCCGAATCACGAAAGGGTCTGTCTGCTGCAAAGTACAAAGCAACTACTCAATCATTTTGTGAACATAAAAGTATATATTTCAAATAAAGCTACAGACTTGCGCATCATTGCTCAATCAAAAATGAGAAAATGAAGAAAAAAAATGGGATTAGATCGATGTTGGGTACTAAAAGATGGTCGGGCATCTCCGGGGTGGACAAGCTATACACTGGTTCAGTGGGTTTTGTCAAAGTCCAAACCTCGACGCTCAATCTCAAGAATATGGTTTAACGCACCAGCTCATTTCCATTATGCTGCTTCCAAAGTTAATTTATGTTATGCATCAAAGTAGAAATCTGAAAAATGTCCGTTGCTTATCTTTTGATTCGAATGTAAGAGTTGCTTACCAAATGACCTAAGTACCCCGCCCGGCGGCTGAAAAGAAAATTTATTTGGAACGTTGGCTAATCTAATCAATACGGGGCAATAAGTCAAGCACTGTTGGACCGGATTCCATAAGAACTTCATAGTTAAGCATGTTTGGGCGTCCTCATTGAACTAGGAGTGAAAACCCTGTGATCCCCTTATATATATAAAAAAACCTAATCAATACATCATCTCCTTGTACTTTGTCCGCTTTAGAAGAGAAAGAAGTTCTTTTCTTCCCTGCACTTCGACAAGAAAAAGTAGCATTCATCAGAATGATAACGTTATTTGAGCATTTTAATGAAAATACAGAGTGAAAACTTACCGTAGGCAGCAAACAGAACCACAAAATGCCACAAAATATATCTGATAGACACTTAATGTTACTACTAGAGCAGCATACAACTGCAAATTTTAAGTGTATCATGCTCTTTTCATGTCAAAAATGAGTGTCACTCATCTTTAATATTCTGCGTCAAGTGTCTGTCAACATGTTGGAGAGATCGAGCAATTACCTGAGACACATGCCTTTTCAGTACAGACGCAATATTTGGATTTGCAAACCCAAAACAAATTTGGATCATTGAGCTTCCATGTCTGAAATAGATATTGCAATATTAGAATTCAGAGGACTCTATAAGCAACGACATTTTAAGGAAGGACTTGGCGAAATTCAGCAGTAGCTTAACTTAGCTTACAAGAAGGCTAGCATACATCAATAGTGAGAAACTGTCATCATTCGCCTGCGGCCTGTCCTCCAATTGATAAGAGTGATAACTGCAAGGTGACAATCCATGGGGGAAGATATACAAAAACTTATCAGTGATGTCAACGGCGGTAACTGTTGATTATCTCGCACAAAAGCAATCTTTCTTACTTTGCATATAACTGACAACTGAAAATTACAGCTATCACACAAAGTAACAAAGAAGGATACTCTCGTAAAGGCCCTTACAAGCTCATCCTGACCGATACTATGTTGTCGCTTAGAATTGATTACGTGAGTCGTAAACCAGTCGAAGATTTTGATGTCATCTTCCCATTTAGAATTAATCTTCTTCACTGCATGTCATATCTACAGAAATCAAAACAAACGAGTTTCATAATATGATAATGCCAAGTAAGATGTGTATGACAATAAATGAATAGAGAACTGCAACTCCAAGTCATGTTTAGAGGAAAATGAAACCTGTGTGGTTGACTTTGGATGAATAAGGAAAATAAAAGAAGACATCGAAAACCTTTCCTTATAATTTTCAAATGGAAACCAATCTGCATTTCATTTTTGAACACTCCAACATTGTGTATAGGAAATGGGATCCATCAAAATACCCTCTAGTCTTAAAAATAAATATATGATATTCTCCTACGAATGGACACAAATAAAGTGCAGGAAGAAGATAGTTGCAGTACTAGAAACTCAAGGAATTAACCTGGTTTATATAGTCATCCATAAACATTACAGCATCATCATCATCATCATCATCATCATCATCATCATCTTGTCCAGTGTTGAGCTTAAATATGCGCAGTTGATTTTCATGTTTCAACATCCGCATGAGAAGTTTAAAAAGCACATGAACCTACACGGATATAGTACACTACTCTAAAGACCTCAATGTACATAGTAGTGATAATTATAAATACCACAACGAGTAGCAGAACGAAAATAAATACCTCTAAGTCCCTGTCAACCGGTATCCTATCATGTAAGCTGTTGTACAACTGGGAGAATATGTTTGCAATTCCGAGAATGCTATCAAGCGCTAAGGCTTGTCAATCTCATGGTTTTGCGTCTGATGCTTCTGGCTTGGAGTAGCAGGGTTTGTGCCGGAATCTGCTCTCCCTTACTCCTAGTCTTAGCTGTAGCTATTGTTCAGGGCCATACCCCCTCATTGTATGGAAAAGAAAAATATATTGTCTATAGCGATTTTATTTATGTAACATCGATAATGTCAATGGCGATCTGAGTTTAATTAGAGCATCATCTATACATATAAAAGAATATGTTTTGTCCTATCTCCACCATCAACAAATATAGAATCTCGAAAATGTCTCTGTCTTCTATCACTTATTACAAACCATGTTACGAACCTCGTATTTAACCGTATCTGATCGAATTTGACCAATTGTTAACCGTATTTGACCGGGTAGATTCTACATTCGGAACGACGGGTGAGCGTATTTGACCGTATTTTACTGATTATTGAGCATATATTCTTCAGATTAATGTAGTAAGTGCGATTAATAGCCTATTCCGCCGCATTCTCGTAAGAACGACGGGCGGCCCACTTATTGACAATAGCAATTTTCTTTCGACTTAAAATTGCATATTTGATTCTTCGTTCATTTCCTTTCCTCCTCATCAGCCGCCGCAGCCACTCGCCCCGCTCCTTTTTCCGTCATCAGCTGGCACAAGTTCGGTTAAGGGTACTGTTTCTGGATGGGCTGCCTTTTCATAGTGCCTTTGAATATTTAAATTTGATTTTTTTTGGTCCCATTGGTAGATACCTATGAGCGATGCACCTGAACAAGCAGAAGTCTCTAATGATTCATCAATTTGAGGATATTGCATCTTTTCTTTGGTTATGATGTTCCCAACACAAACACTAGTTTGTACAATTGAATCTGTTCTTACGTACAGTAATACTTTTATATTATTGCACCCACTGATATTCTATTAGAAAATAGGGTTAATTCGTTCGAACCATTGGAGGAATTCTCACCGAGCAGATTAGCAAAATACAACAAAATTATTCGAACCCTTTTCCAAATTAATCCCGCGGATACATATAATTCAGAAGAATATGTGAGTGATTCATACACAGCATCTCGTTCATTTATCAATGGTTCTACCAACTGATATGTTTCCACAAATAATTGAAATTCAATTTCTTGATCGGTATCCTCAAATTTTGGAAACTTATAAAGTTCGTCCGTCAAACCATGACCAAGAAATCTACAAAATGAACTTGAGGTTTAAGACAATGTTCTTTACACTTGACCACCATTGTATTGTCGTATAACAAAATCATGTGCTATGGATATTAGTCACATCTTATATGCTGATGATATTCTTATCTTTACCAATGGTGGGAAGACATCTTTCTCCAACTTCTTAAGAGTGTTAAATTATTTTTGTATCAACTTTAGACAAGTGCTTCAGCCATCGAAATGTAAGCTTTTCCTATCAAAACACATTAAAGATGCTAGGAGAGCTGAGCTTTTGAGGTTAGCTGGCTTCTCTTATGGTACCTTCCCCATTCATTACCTTGGAGGTTCTCTTTTTCCTGGCCAGCCCCGGTTGGTCTATTTTCGCAGTATGGTGGATGCTGTTAAGGATAGTATTGAAGGATGGTTGAATTTTTTTTATTCATGGTGGGTAGACTCACCTTAATTAAGTATGTTCTGTTGTCTATTTCTATCCATATCATATCCGTTCTCCCTTCTCCTAAAGGAACTGTGGAATCTATTGATAAACTTATGCGTAGTTTCCTTTAGGGGGAATGGAGGATCATCCAGACGACATTGGGTAAATTGGGACACTATTTGTATGGATGTCACGACTGGTGGTCTTGGGATTAGACCTTTGTGTCATGTTATGACTGCTCTCAGAGGTAAGATGGCTTGGAAATATCTGTGCAATGACTCTTTATGGGCTAAGCATGCTAGAAGCAGATATGTTATTGAAGGGAAAGGTTCTTATTTATAGAAAACTATCTCCCCTTTCATTACAAGCATTGCTCATGATTGTCACTCGCGCATAGACAAAGGTAATAATATTGTTGGCACTTTTTTTCCATATTTTAGCTTTGTCGTTTCCTAAGAGGCTTAAGTCTAAGTCTATAAAAGAGGTCCTCACTAACACTGATCTCCGTCTTGCCTTCATGCATAATGTGAACCCTCGCATTCATCTTTCTTACATGAGAATTTTGAGGAGATGTCCTCAGATAAGCTTATTTGGGACAACGATTCTGCTGGTTTTGTCTCCACTAAGTCTTTCCTTAAAGTTTTTGTTCCTGGAGTTCGTACAGCCAGAAGGTTTGAGGTCTTATGGCAATTATGGTTACCTCTCAAGGTTTCTTGTTTCCTACGGAGGATTTTGCGTTCTGCTTTGGCCACTAATGAGAATGTGGCGCGGATTGGGGTTTCTCTTGCCAGCAAATGTGTTTGTTGCTTATCTCCTTTGTGTGAATCTATGGGGCATCTCTTTATTTACAGTGATATGGCTCGCAAGATGTGGGATTTTGTGTGTCCTCTTTTCAGGAAACCTACACTTGGCTCTCTAAATCACTTCTTTTACAATTGGGGTGTTAAGTCTAACTTTTGCAAGTTCACTGACTGCCTTGGTTTGGTATTATAAGCCTCTGTTTATGGGATATTTGCAACTTAACTATTCTCATTTCTGAAGATCTTGCAAGGAATTCAACTATCATTCGCGACATGAAGGGTAACTTTGTTTTTGCTATCAAAGTTTGTTCTACGAGTAAACTTTTTTTTAAAAATGTTAGCTTCAGCACATTCATGAGCTTAGGTCGCTTAGTATCAGCTTTGTTCGCCTTCAAGCCTCTCATAAGGATATCCATCTCCTAGGCCGAGATTCTAATGTGGAGTGGAACCTTTTTCAGCTCAAAAGAAACTTTGTTAGGGACCTTTGCAAGGTTCACATTTCCATGGTAAGTCTCTCATCTAACAGGCCTGCGAAGGCCCTCTGCTTGTCAAACATTGGCAGTCTTAAGACTGCCAGTTTTATTGATCTTTCATCCTCGATTAGAAGAGCACTTCGTCAGGATGGTCAACCCCACCCTTGTTCCTTTTTGGAATGTGTTTATCTTTGATTTTCCTTTGTTTTTTTATCGGGTTGTTATGACAACCTGCACCTTCTCTAAGTTGAGCTGGGTTTATGACCTTTTCGGTGTTTTAAGTTGGGGTATTCTTTAAACCACAACTGATGCTTAAGGGTCAAGTTCTTCCTCTTTTGTATTTGTCACGATCCACACTCTTTGAATCTTTTTTTAATAAAAGTGGTGGAACCGCCCGATTAAAAAAAATCATTTGATTTTAGTAAATATACTACTCCCTCCGTTCCAATTTATAGGTCCACTATTCCTTTTTTTGGATGTCCCATTTTATAGGTCCACTTAATTAATTAGGAAAGAAATTATAATAAATGGACAGTGTATTATCCATACATTAATTATAAGTTTTATATTTTCAATGCTTGCAATAAATGCAGTTACTCTAATACACTTCATATATGAAATTTCTTAACATGCGTGAAATTTGAAGGTGGACTTATAACTTGAAAAGATGATGCGATCCAGACAGCGAGGCAGGACTCATTTTGACTTCTGGTAGATTTGTTTCATCAGTAGTTTGTTAGAGATAGTTTCAGTAGTCTTGTGGAGGCAATTTTCCGTTCAAAGCTTCTCTGCTTTGGCTTTCTCTCACTCACTAATCCCCCCGCGATCCACCATCCTCCGCTCCGTATCAATATCAATCAATCCTTCTCCAAACGCATCTTCACCTTCTCAACCACATCACTCCCTCCCCCGCCGCTTCACTCGAATTCAATCCTCTTTCTACCTGATTCAGAGTCCCAATTGAGAGGCGGCGCTGGATACGAACTCCCATCGATGTTTATTTTGAAATTCTGACTAATTTTATCTGCTACTCTTACTTTGTTAAGTGTAACCCTAGCTCTAAGGCTTCTGGTGAACTACCATGGATATCGACGTGGCCGTGGATGACGCGATGCGTATTGATACCGACTCCTTATCCTTGCAGCTTCCAGACGCTTCTTTATTGACTCATGAGATTGCTGATCAGTTGTATTCTCAGTGGCTTTCACTTCCCGACACCAACAAATTGGTAACTCTTTCATCTGTTTTATTTATTTATTACTATTATATATTTAGTTTGTTAATTTTGGTGATTGATTGATTGATTACAGGTGAAATCTTTGATTGATGATGCCAAAGCTGGGACCTTTTTTCCTCTCTCTGGGAATTCTTCTTCTTGTTGTTCAAGTCCTGTTGCTGGCAGTTCATCATCCTCCTTGTTTCCTGCTGGCAGTGCTCCTCCACTTTCACCCAGAAGCTCGGCTGGGTCTCCTCGTTTCACCAAGTTTAAAAACAGCCCCTCATCTCTTGGTTCCCCGTTGAAGTTAGTTAATGAGACTAGACGCGAGGACATTCCCCGGGTTACAACCTGTTTTGCAACTTATTATTAAGTTAAGTTCTTGATTTGATAAAGAACTGTGAGTTCTTAACGTGTAGACATGTTGGTTTTGTTCTGCAGTTTTTCTTTCAAAATGGTCGTCCGCCTCCTAAAGAAGTAAGGGAGCACTGTGTTTATAAAATCAGTCAGGCTTTTGTTGGTCATCCTGATGGCCTGCAGATCCATGGTGAGATGGTGTACCTTGCCTACCCTTTTTTTTCTCTTTTATTGCTTGTTCACTTGCTACTTCATATCATTGAGTTAATTATCATTTCAGAATTTAAGGCTGTTACGAAGGAAATATGCGGGCTACCGTCATTTTTCTCCTCAGCGGTATTCAAAAAGGTTGATTCTGAATCCACTGGACTTGTCACCAGGTGTGTAAGTTCTTCTTTTCTCTATGTGCTAATTGCTATGCACATGGTAGTTCTACTAGTACGCAATGCTCTTAAACTTTCTTGATACCGTTAACATCACTTCGGCAGAATTTAGTAGCTATGGGTTTAACAACAAAAAGAGTGCAATTGTGTGCTTATATTGTGCAGTTAGTATCCATGTATTTTCCCCTAATCACTTTCAGGTTCCTAAAAAAATTGACAATTAGATTATGGTTGATATATAGTAAGTGATTTCTGTGAAACATATATCAGACATGAGAGTGATGTGTGAACTAAACAGTTTATTGGGCAAACAGAATAATTGAGGAATGATATTAACCGTTGAATTGGTTACGGAACTACATCTACACTGTAGCATTACGGAGTTCAAAAGTGCCATTAAAGCTACTGAGCTCTTTCTTTTCAGGGATGCTTTCATTAAGTTTTGGGTGGACAGCAGTCTGTTTACCACGGATATGGTACCGTTGGTCTTTTCAATGTTAAAGCAACCAGACTGCAACTACCTTACACAGGTTGGTGAAATGCTCTCCTCCCCTCGAAGGGACTTGATAACAATGTTTCTCTAAATATTGAATATTGATTGATCATACCTTGAATGTTTGTTAGCTGTTCAAGTTTGAATGAGTTGTTTGAAGTCGAGTATTGGAAGTTCGAACCTATTATTATTAGTGTATATACTCATATGTTTTCTACCGAACATAAATTTCAGACTGATTTTAAGCCTGTTCTTCATGGTCTGTTGGCATCACATCCCGGGCTAGAATTCTTGCGGAATACACCAGAATTTCAGGAACGATATGGTATGTTTTCCTTCCAAAGTTTGAGAGGTCATGTCTGCCGTTCATTTCAATTACTAGTGTAGTGTATCTTGTTCTTGGTGAGTTATAAAAAGAACGTATGTACTGATTCGTTCTAATGCTGGATATTGTATTCATTCGATGCTGATATTCTAATATGGTTGTTGGACCTTTTTTCCCCTTTGTTATGAATCAGCTGAGACTGTTATATACCGAATCTTCTACCATATCAATAAGTTGGGTAATGGCCGTATTACACTTAGGGAGCTTAGACGTGGAGATCTAATTGCAGCAATGCGACATGCAGATGAGGAAGAGGACATAAATAAGGTGCTGAGGTAAATGTGTTGCTCTTCTATTCATAATTTGGGCATTGGATGCATCATTTGTGTTGATTGTACCACCTTTTTAGAAAAGATGTATCAACTCTATTAATCCTGGAAATTTTATTCTTATCAACAGCAAGCTGAGTTCTGGGAGTTGATTTTGTTGCAGATATTTCTCGTATGAGCATTTCTATGTCATTTATTGTAAATTCTGGGAGCTAGACACCGACCATGACTTCTTGATAGATAAAGAAAATCTCATCAGATACGGGAACCATGCTCTTACTTACAGGATCGTTGACAGAATATATTCACAAGTGAGTCAGTTCTTTTATGTGATTCCTCTGAAAACAGTGCAACTCTGGACAAGCTTTTCAAGCCATTGTTCTTTGGTGTCTCTTTGACGTTTTATTTGCCCCTTTCTCCATATCAAAACAGGTTGCTAGGAAATTCACCTGCAAAGTTAAAGGGAAGATGGGATATGAAGATTTTGTATACTTCATGTTATCTGAGGAGGACAAATC
>JAWWMW010000593.1:0-19365 GCA_035048345.1 Echeveria elegans
TTAGTATCCTAACTCATTTAATTTCATTATAGTAATATATTATTTAAATAAGTATGGTAAGATATCAATCTGATTTTTAAAATTTTATGTGAAATTGTGATAAATTCTTGTGATAATCTGATTTCTAGAAGGCTGTATCGATCGACGACGAGTTAAATTTTAAGTCAAAAATTCATGTCCCTATTTGATATTTATAATTCCTGAATCTGATTCATTTTTTCAGGTATAGTTTTTTCTGTCATCAAATTGAACAGTATAATTCATGAATTTTAAAAATCAATTCGTGTACAATTAATTTTCAATTTTTTTTAGTAATTTTTTAATTTTTTATGTTGATTTCAGAACCATAAATCCCTATAAATTAGGATTAGATTCAGTTGTCATTCATTTTTGTTTTAATTTGGTTATTAAATTCCTAAAAATCTATTTTTAATTTTTAATTTTTAGCTGCTCATTATTTCTTAACACTTTTTATACTAACATGCTTTTATACCTGATCCCCCTCATTCATTGATTCTAATCTATTATATAATAAAATTTAGATTAAACTACAAATATAAAATTCGTATTAGCGGAATCCATATCGATAGCAATCTTAATCCATCCCCGTATTTCAACAAAATATTAAAATCAATCATCATCATCATCATCCTAATCGTAATTACGTACCGATTTTAACTAATAATAGAGCAGTCAATCAATTTTAATTCCTTTTTTTTTTTTGAATTCCTCCCAAACTCAAAACGATTCATCGCACCAGAGAGGGTGATTCCCTCAGACTTTGAAGAATCAACCAGTCGCTCGTCTTCTACTAGCGAACATGACGCCGCCTCCGACTGTCCGGACAGTCACTATCTCATACTCCGACCTCAAGGTATATTTTCTTTTTTCTGTTTTTTTTTTGGAGGTTTAGAATCTCTTCGTTCTTATATGCTCTTTGTGACTACATATAACTGCACGTATCGCATTTCAAATGTAACTCCATTTGATTCTACTGTTGTGATTCCTTCAGGAGTGTGTTTTGTTCTGATTTTTCTTCTGCTGTTGTGAATTTATTGACATGTAGGATAAGGACGCTGATCTGTCCACAAAGATTGAACAAGGATTCGGCCCTGGGGGATTGGGAATTTTGTCAATTACTGAGGTATTAGACTTCTGTGCGGAACGGAAACTTCTATTTAGTAGAACTGATTTGAAGCTTTCCTTTTTTTTTGAGTTTTAGGTTCCCGGATATTCCTCGCTAAGGAAAAACCTTTTAATGCTTTCCCCAAGGTCAGAGTTTTATATAAATATGAATTATGCAAGCTGCGATGCTATCCACTAATGTCTGTACTCTTTATAATCATTATTTAATATATCAGATTAGCTAATCAACCTGACAAAGTGAAGGAGGAACTCCAAGATCCTAGTAGCAGGTAAAAGTTTATACATTTTCAAGTATCAGTTACGCCTCTATTTCTTGCGTGTTAACTTAGTTTCCATCGCAAATAAGGGTTTTCTGCCAATATAATTGTTGTTTATGTGTTTCTATTCCATCATCAGGTATAACTTTGGATGGAGTCATGGGAAAGAGCAACTAGAGTCTGGAAAACCTGGTAAATTTGATTCTGCAAATGTGATTGTCCAATGTCTCTTTGATTTGATAGTAGTTACCGGTACCATACTAAAGCATCATTAGAGGTTTAGGCCTAAACAACTCCAGCTGTTTAATCTTACCTGAAACGGAAGTATCACTAAATTATGAAGACAAACAATTTTGAAGCCAGTAATAACATGCAACGTCTGCACTGAGGGAATTTCATTGTTGTCTTTAAAACCAATTATAGTGCAGATACGAACATACACGATGCTCACCAGGTTGACTAAATTTCACTTTCAGATTTACTCAAGGGTTCCTTTTATGCAAATCCTATTCATGACGCCCCTACAACTGACGAGACTCTTATTAAAAGGTAGATGCCTTTCCAGCTTCGCCTCTGTCCACTTGATAATGATTTTGCATATGCATATATCCGTTGTTAGTCAGTTTGCTCTGCTGAACATTTTTTTGGGTATGAATGTCTATACATTTGATCGAAATTGAATAATTTATTTGCAGCTAAGACTTCAGAAACATTTATCAGCACTTTGGTTGGGATTTAACATTATAATGCTTGTTTGTACTTTCAGATACCCATCCTATTGTGGATCTAATATATGGCCTGTCAATGCTTTACCAGAACTTGAAACGGGTACCCTAATCTGTTGCTATCAAACAAAACAATTTTTCTATTCCTTGCTCAAATATTAGTTCATCTTCCTTGTATATAGCAAACTATCGCTGTGTTGCTTGCCAGTTATCCTCATTGACAACTCTCACTTATTGAAAAAACTTATGTGTCCTATTGACTGCTTTATTAGTAGCAGCCTAGCAAATGACCGTCCTCAAATTTTGGGACTGAAAGTAAAACCTTTCCTTGTTATTTTCTTTTTTTTATCATTCTAAAATTATTATTTTGAAGGTAGAAATATATTTATCTGATATTGAAGTCTTCTTTTTTGCAGCTTTTAAAACCCTTGGAAAGCTTATTCTGGATGTTGGATTGTTACTGGCATACCATTGTGATCGATACGGTATGTCTTTGCCACACCCTTTTGCTGGTGCTGCGTGAATATTTTCAAGTATTTGTTGTGTTATTGTCTTCATGACTGAGCTCTTTCAAGGAAATAAATGATTTTTGTGTGCCGTTGCTTGGTCCTTATAGTTTCGGCTGGTAACGTTGCTTTTCCACATTTTTATGACTTTTTAGTCTCCAGAGGATCAATGTCGAGTGAGAACCATGCTCTTGAGACCATACTACACCGATCACGCTGCCATAAAGGACGCCTTCTTTACTATTTTCCAGCCCAAGAAAGGTGAGTATGCCTGTCGGTTAATTATATTATGCCATCAGTTGGGCAGAAGGTGTTCTATTGCTTTTACTTTGTTTTTTTAAATTTATTTAAGCTCTTTAGTGGTTGTTTACTGGAAGCTTTGTTATGCCTTGAAACTGTATTTACTAGACACTGTATATGAGTACTAAGCTTTAACAGGGAGGAAGATGAAAATTCCATGTCGTCTTGGTGTGGGTGGCATACAGACCATGGATCCCTGACAGGTTGTTAGTTTCTGCCACTCAATCTTTATAGAAGTTACTTTGTCTTTGAATAAACTATTCAGTTGTCTTTCAGACATACATGGGCTTTGATTTTTATGCATAGCAATTGCAGAAAAGATACCACTGAATATTGCCTTTGCTGGGGTGTCATGACAAGATACCATTGATTTTATATTGATATCTTAATATTAAATAACATCAAGCTTGGGACATCAAAGCTATTGTTCCCTTTCCCCCCGTTCCTTGTATTAATTTGCTAGGATGAATACTTACAATACCTTTCAGTGTGATTTCATCCATAGTGGCTGACCTTTAATCAATATCAAACGTTGCTTCTTGAAGCGCATTTGAAACATCTTTCTCATTTGTGGTTGTCATTTACTCATCTTGATAGCTAATTTGCTGCCTTCGGGGATAATATGCAGGATTAACTAGTGGCATGTTTACAAAAAACGATGTAGAAGTACCGTGCCCTGATGTTGCTGCTGGACTTTACATCAGAACACGCACTGGTCAAACTTTTAAAGTATGCTTTACTACTCGAACTCTCCTAAATGTATCTTACTTAGAACTTATTGCCTATTGACTGTCAAACCTTGTGATTTCTTATCTTGGCTGGCGTTTGAGTTCTACCCTGGTTCGCTGCTAAAGATATACTTCTGATATCTCACTATTGTTTTGTTTCCTTGTCTTTCCCGCTTGGGTTATAAGTATTTTTCTTGTTAGTATTTAATAGTTGTTTATATTAGGTAGTCTATGGCGAAGATGATATAGCATACCAAATTGGCGAAGTCACTGAAATACTTTCAAGAGGTCAACTTTGTGCCACCCCACATTGTGTTCAGGTACTTACGGATGCTTTTGTCTTATTTATAGCTCTATTACGTGCTGTTCATAACCAAAATTCATCGGGAGGTGCTAATTATTCGTGTCACATCTAGCTGACTTGTAATGGAGGATCCTTGTTTTATGTGAATGGGGAATGGTACCTTTAGTAGAACATCTCTGCTTGCGTGGGTTGTTTATATTCGTTCATAAGTTACCGAGGTGGGCATTAATATATAGTAGTACCTATTCTTTTTATTCAATGTTAGAAGTATCTAGTCAGGTCTGGTAGCATCTACAATGCGGTTGCATTTGGAGATATTAATTCGCCAAGGGTTAACAGTAGTTCATAAAATTGATGTGAGTTTTCATTGAATTTGATAAATTGACATTTCCCGAATTCAGTCCCTAAACAACTTGGTGGTAAATTAGTTCTTTGTATCTGTTCACTTTATAACTGCCTTTTCTGATAATTAGGCACCAAAAGGAGAGAAAGCTTTGGGTTTTGAGCGGTCAACATTTGCACTTTTCATGCAACCCGATTGGTACGACCATTTGCATGTCCCTATTACCATCATGTTTTGAGATTGGTCCTTAACTTTTTATGCAACTATTTTCAAATTACTCCTTCCGTCCCATAATATAATTATCTCTTTCCTTTTTCGTTGTCCCAAAATATGTCTTCTATTTTCTAAAATGGAATAAATATTACTCTCGCAAACACTCGCTCTCTTCAATCATTGTTTCACTTTTTTACCCTCTTTAATAAATATCTGCATCAAAATATGCCTCTCTTCAAAATGGAGTATGAAATTTCTGCTTCATGCATTTACTTGAAATTATCTGACAACAGGTTGGTTATCAATCTTGTAGGGACGAAAAACTCCATTTTCCAACTAAGACTAAAGAGGTATGTAATACACACTGCGCTTCCCAAATCCCCAAGATCATTGAATTGTTGTAACATAGCCTGATTACTAACCAGACGCACACGGTGGTTGTTTTCCCCTTCAGTTCATCGCAGCAGGAGAAGTTCTTACATTTGGTGAATATACAGAGCTACTCCTTGATAAGTACTACAGTCCGACGAAACCATGATCTCATTCAAAATTGATTTATGGACACAGTTTTGATATTCCAGTTAGCTCCCGATTTTAGATCAATTTTTCCCAAACAGCAGTCTTACCTGGTACCAGCAAACATTTCTAATTATATAATAATAATAGGCTTGTGAAGCACAGTGCAAAATCTGCTTTCCTCTGTACCTGGAGTACCAAAATGTAAAATCATGTTTTCTTTTAACTTTTCAACTCAACCCTCCATCTTTAATAAATTTACATATACACACCCCTTACCTTCTAGTCAACGACCCAATCTTTAACCTTGACTCGAATGTCGAGTTCCAGCCCTCACCGATTTCCATCAATTCCAAGAAATCCCAAATCGAAATTGATCGATCTATACGCGTGCGTGCGTGCGTACGCATAATCCCGCTCAGTGCAGGTTCCACTCGTGATATCGAGTTCCGCCGCACCCGAGGCTGAGTAATGAAATTGGCGCAGTCGTCGTACCGCGATCGGACGCATGAGTTTCAGAATGTAGCGGAGAGATTGAAAAAGTCGATATCATCATCATCATCCGGTGGTGCGGCAGTGTCGACTAGTAGCGGACAGAAGCCGAATGGAGGAAGATCGGCAATCGCGATTCAGTCTGAGTTTAATAAACGAGCTTCTAAGATCGGTTACGGGATCCATCAGACTTCGCAGAAACTCTCCAAGCTTGCTAAATGTAAGTGTACCTTAACTAGCTGTTGTCTAGTTTGGTTGATTGTTTGATTTTTCATCTGTAGCTTATGTCCGGACGACCACTTGACCTGGTAGCAGGTGCTGTGAATAAGGATGTTGTTGGTAGTCAATCATGAGTTGTGCTTTTGGCCTCATTTATGTTTGGAAGTATTTATTTTTCCTTCTGTATTTTGTCATGTCTTAGATAATTGTGCTCATTTCACCATGTTGCATTTGTTTCTGCTCAACGGAAAGGGGTCTGTATATTAGTATAGAAAAATCAAAAGAGGTGATAATTAATATTTTCACCTCTCAATAGTCAATAATTTCTGTCAATCATATCTTGTACTATACTACTTCATTGTCGGGCATCTGCAGTAGTACTGTTAAAGTGTATATCGGTAGCTATTGAATTCAGAGCGCAACTGATGATACTGCTCGGTTATCTGATTATTATTAAAATGTTCAATGTTCTTCAATGTGAGTGCTCTGACAGATCGGTACTGCTACTTGTTTTTTGTATTTGAAACATCTGACTTTAACTAATAACTAATTTTCTGGCAATGAACCAGTGGCAAAGAGGACGTCAGTTTTTGACGACCCAACTGTAGAAATTCAGGAGTTGACTGCATTGATCAAGCAGGATATTACGGCTCTTAATTCGGCTGTGGTAGACTTGCAACTCCTTTGCAATTCTCAAAATGAAAGTGGAAATATTTCAACTGACACCACGACACACTCAACTACTGTTGTGGACAACCTGAAGAACCGTCTGATGAGCACCACAAAGGAGTTCAAAGAAGTTCTTACGATGCGGACTGAGGTACACACTGATGCATTTAATGTATTAGCATTGTTGCAATTCCTTGCCTATATTGGCAGTTATATCTGACCTGGCTAATATAGACATTCTATGAGTGCAGAACTTAAAAGTCCATGAGGGCAGACGGCAGATATTTTCATCTACTGCCTCAAAGGAGTCAAACCCATTTGTTCGCCAGCGGCCACTAGCTGGTAGATCAAACTCTGGTGCAGCAGCAGCGCCTCCCCCTTGGGCCAATGGAGAATCATCTTCTTCTCAAGTTTTTCAGAGGTAATTTATGTTCAGAAACAAAGCGCAACATAATAAACAAAGGATACTAAGGTTTTAAGCTGTCAGTGGTAAAGGACAGGGAATTATTTCAATATTTAGAATATATGTGCTAAGTTGACCCAGTAGTAGTCCAATTGCCGTAACTAGCCATTAATATTTCTAGGATTTTCACTTGTAGTGTGCTTGAAATTTCATCACTGATGATGTCTCCTGCTTAAAAATCATAAAGAATATTGAACAAAGACTCAGCTTTCGACTTATTTTATTGTTACATATTGTTCTAGGAAGCAAACAACTGTTGAATCCCAACCATTGCTGCATCAGCACCAACAACAGCAGCAGCAAATGGTCCCACAACAAGACACATACATGCAGAGCAGAGCTGAAGCACTTCAGAATGTGGAGTCAACCATTCATGAGTTGGGCAATATATTTACTCAGTTGGCTACCATGGTCTCACAGCAAGGAGAACTTGCTATAAGGTGGGTTATTTTTTTTACCTAGACTCTGAATACGCTAGTGCCTGTTATTTCGACTCCCTTGCAATACCAGTGGTTTGTCCATCAGTTATATTTATTGTGTATCATTGTGCGTGGGAAATGTTTTTGCCCTCTCGTCTATATTATAGTACGGAAAGTGCAATGACATATGTATTGGTTGCTTCATTCTCTTTGAGTCACTTAATGGCTTGTCTCTGGTCAACAAAGTCCAACAGTTCATCCTAATGGCTGTTGGTTATGTCCATTTGCAGGATTGACGAAAACATGGAAGATACCTTGGCCAATGTTGAGGGAGCGCAGGGACAATTGATGCGGTACCTTACCAGCATATCTTCCAACAGATGGTTGATGATCAAGATATTCTTTGTGCTGGTAATATTTCTTATGGTTTTCTTATTCTTTGTAGCATGAGATGCCATATTGTAATACTGGTCCTTTGTTGTTAAAATCAAAGTCATCATCATTGTTTTGTCGCAATCTTCCCCTGCTGTATATACATGAACTGTGTGAATCAGTAGATTTGCAAGTACTTTACACTGCCTTTTCCGAAAGTCATTTTGACGATTACATAAGTAACACTGCCATTGGAGGATGTTAGGCGTGCTATTTCAAGGCAAAAACACCGGAGGTTCTGTACCTTTAAAAGAGACCCAACTCTACCAGATACACAAGCTTTGTCGCCTGGTCGGGAAGGAATCTCTCGGAATGCATGTCCAAGAATTTTACAATTATATTCCTCTGCTGTTTTAAGCCCTCTCCTTAGCACAACTGGTCAGTCATTCTCTACATCAAACAACAAACAAAATACGAGATGCCATTATGCTTGTTTCATTTCCAAGTCATCTTGAATATCACAATCTACAATAATGAAGGAGCTGAAAGAATGACCAACAAAGTTACATCACATTCAATGCAGTTAAACTTGATAATGTGAGGGGGCAGGTATATGGATGCATCAAGTTCCAACTTCCAAGCAATTATAACTTCACAATGGGGTTGGAATTACTTATTTGTCAACCAACACTGGAGTCTGGAGACTGCTCCAGGCCTCCAACTACGGCCGGCACACCATATATCCATGCAGTTATAACTTGTTGACTCATTTACATACGCATCTCGACATTGTTGATACAATCTACTTAGATTTAGTTTATACGAGAAAGAATGCGAATGTGGATAAACTCATATACAGATGCACAGATACAGATGCATGTTGGTATGTAGCAAACCAACCACATTAATTACTGGTTAGTTTTGTATTTTGAAAAGCAATAGATACCTGCCAAAAGTACGGGCTGGAATTGAAGAATAAGTTTAAGAAGTGGACCAGGTCGGCTGTCGTCTGGAATATGAGAAGTTGCTAGAGGTATGATTTTGTTTGCTGTAGTGGGAAGTCGTGTCTTGACTAAAAACCCTAAACATATAATGCATGTGTAGTTGAGCTAACTCCAACCTAACCATATTCATCAATGCATATGTACTACACTCCATTGTCACTTTTCCATCCATTCAAATGAGTCTTTCCATATCATCACGAGATTACAAACCGAGTTATGTTGATTATCAATACATAATCTCTAAACATAATTAGGGTTTATAGGAATCTGCATATTATTCATGCATGCATGGACATTTCTCATCCGCAAAATCATTAGACCATTAATTATTAATATACCGACTAACCAGTAACCATAGAATGACAGACAGCTAGCTGCTATTTGGTTGAGAAAATAGACCATCAGAGGTGGTGCAGTGTGGTCTATATAGGTACGCACACGTATACTTGTATGACAATGTTATCAGTTAGTTCCATATGAAAACGAAATTAAACAATCACATCTGGTGCCATCACAATAAATGAAAAGATTAAAAATTATACCAATTTTTTTTTTAAAAAAACCATCCCTGAAATTGTAAAGTTTGTTAATCAAAAAGTATGATATATAATTTTAATAAGCAAGGTTTAACTTTTAAGTTAAGAACAGTCAGTGCAAGAGAGTAGACACGTCCTTTTACAAGGTTTTTGTGAAGCTTCCAAGAACTGAAAACATCTGATACATGTGTGTAATTTTTGATGCCACTAAGTTTTGTAGCTTAACTTCTTTGTATGTAAGTTTGTGGACCATTTCGGTTTTCTCTCGATGATTCCTTTTTTTTTTTTTCTGGAGCCAAGGGCAACCTTTGTGTCCTCCTACTTGTGCTTTCTGTATTAGTTAATGCTATTATTTTATATAAATGCTAAAGTAATTTGTGGCTAAGAATCAATTAGGACCCATTAATTAATTAACAAATAGTTTCTCATAACGTTCATAATTGTGGATAGAAAGGAATCTAAACATGAACCAGATGACAACCCTCAAAGGCTCAAATTCTATTTACTTTCGCCTCTCAAAATATAGCTGGCATGTTAGTGTTTTAAGATGGAAACTAAATTTATTACACTAATTTTCTAGTAATATTTATAATTAAAACATATTAATACGAACATTAAATAATGAGCAGTAAGCACTTTTTTCCTTATAAAAACACGTTGACCAAAAGTGAGGTGGGTGGCAAAAAAACCGTTGACTTAACAGCTGACACCCATGTCGTTCAACTGAGTATTACGTGTGTCAGACAAAAATGCCAAGTGGAGGAGAGAGAGAGAGAAGAGAACGGAGGTGGAAGGTGGCTTCGCTGGTGGTGCACTATAAGAACTGGCTGGCCCCTCATTCATATTCTTCTCCATTTTCCAACTCAACACCACCGCACACCCACAAAACAAACCATTTCTTTTCTTTTAATATTCACAATCTAATCTCTCTGGGTTTCTCCTCCAGATTTACTACCCAAGCGGAAATTCCATCTGACCTGAGATCTCGTTGATCATGGTTACTACTGCGGCAACTGCATCCATATTTCCTCTACCTCCACCAACTCCGGATTCCACATCTAAAAACTCTGGCAAGCTTGTAGGTGCAACTGTAAACTTCAAATTGAATACCAATTCATCAAGCAAATTACAAGTGCAATCACCACACAAGATTAATGGTACATCTGTTGGTTTGACTTCACCTGTTCGGGATGAGTATTCATCGCATCAGCATCAGCATCAGCAGCCGAGAACTTTTATTAATCAGTTGCCTGATTGGAGTATGCTTCTTGCTGCTATTACTACTGTGTTTTTAGCAGCTGAGAAACAGTGGATGATGTTGGATTGGAAACCTAAAAAGCCTGATATGCTTCTTGTTGATTCATTTGGTTTGGTGCAAGATGAACTCGTTTTCAGTCAGAATTTTTCTATCCGATCTTATGAAATTGGTGCAGATCGAACCGCTTCAATAGAAACGTTAATGAATCATTTGCAGGTTATTCTTGTCTTGTCGTGTACCATCATTTTATCGATACTATTGTTAGGGTTTATGTATTAATCTTCTCTGTTTTAATCTTTCAGGAAACAGCTCTTAATCATGCCAAAACTACTGGGCTTTTGGTTGATGGATTTGGTTCTACGCCTGAGATGAGTAAACGGAATCTTATATGGGTCGTTACCAAAATGCGTGTTCTGATTGATCGATATCCTACATGGTAAGCAGTTTATGCATATAGCCAAAATGAGGCTGTTCTGTACTATGTCTGATTAATATCTGTGTTCCAAGGGGTGATGTTATTCAAGTAGACTCTTGGGTGGCTCCATCTGGGAAGAATGGCATGCGGCGTGACTGGCTTATCCGAGATAGCTGCACTGGTGAAACTCTCATGCGTGCTTCAAGGTATTTTGAACTACCCAAATTAACCTCAATGCTTGTGTACTATTTCTGATACCCTTTTCATATAAAGTACCCAGTTGTTGGCCCTTCAACTTAAATGGATTCCTCTTAATATTGTATGTGTGCAGCGTATGGGTAATGATGAATAAGCAAACGAGGAAACTGTCAAAAATGCCTGATGAAGTAAGGACCGAGATAGGACCTTACTTTGTCGACTCTGCTCCAGTTGTTGAAGAAGATGGTCGTAAGCTTCCTAAACTGGATGAGGTTACTGCAGATTATGTCCGCAAAGGGTTATCTGTGAGTTTACAGTTTGGATATGAATAATTTTTTGTGTTCCTATTCATCTCTCTATTGCATGACCTCATAAATTGTGTTCTTGTTTCATACAGCCTAGATGGAGTGATCTTGATGTGAATCAGCACGTTAACAACGTGAAATACATTGGCTGGATTCTGGAGGTAACACTTCCCTCCTGTGTATTATGTTAATGCGTTTTCCCTGCGTCGGTCGCACGGAGTATGAAAGATCCATTGATGACTAACTGGATTTGGAGATTGATATGGGACGACTTTTTTTTTTGGGGTTTGTGCAGAGCGCTCCGTTATCAATCATGGAAAGTCATGAACTTGCTTCCATGACTTTGGAGTACAGGAGGGAATGTGGCAAGGAAAATGTGCTGCAATCCCTTACTGCAGTATCTGGGGATCAGAAAACTGATTTCCTGGACTCGGGCGATGTGGAGTGCCAGCATATGCTACAGCTTCACGATGGAGCAGAGATTGTTAGGGGTCGGACCAAATGGAGGCCTAAAAAGGTTAACAGCTTTGGCAGCATGAGCCCCATTGCATCTGAAAGTACCTAGGCATTCAAAAAACTGCATTGTTTCTCAATCTTGTTTGCCCAATTAGAATAGAATGTCGTCCATTGTTTCATATGAAATCTGCTAGTGCTGTATGTGTAATGTGCCCCCTCCAGTATGCTTCAGTCTCTTTCTGAGATTCTACTTAGCAGCTATGTTGGGTTTGGTTGTTGTCAGCACATATTTGTACAGAGAACAACACGACAGTTCTCTTTTCATGTGCCTGATGCCATATGCAGTATATACATAAACAATATTCTTTGATTGTCATCACCATTTCTGCTACTGTTGTTAAAACTTAAAAGACCTGCATAGTTGCTGTAATTTAAAGTAAAAACGTTAATTTAGTGTTTCTGTTACATTGTTTCTTTTCTGGGAGACCGCTGTTCAAAATGCAAAGCTAGATGAAGATGACCAGTTCTATCATGTGCAAAAGTTGGGATATGAAGAGCGAGGAAGGAACAGCAAACAAAACCTCCTTTTTTTCCCTTCTTAAATTAGATTGGTGAGCAGGATCCGTCACTTCCATAGCTTGATAAAGCCATCGGAACTTGCTGATGCTACTAGGTCGGAAACATTTGAGGCAGCGAGAGCGGATATAACATCTTCATGCGCAGGTATGGTCATCATTTTGTTCTCCACCATGTTCCATAGCTCCAACATCTGCAGTGAGATTGGCTGATCATTTTTGTATCAATGAAAAGCATGCATTACAACAAGTGCCTGAACTCACCTGGTCGCAGCCAATGACTAGCAAAAAACTGTAAGTGGGGTGGAAACAACATGATCGGAAATCATTCCTAGTGCTGCTAAACTCATGAATGCATTCTCCATTCCCATTGGGGACAAATGACCACACTCTGGCAACATCCTCACTTAGAGATGCAAGGTATTCACCAGTATTATCCCAGCATAGACAGGTCACCTGCTTTCTATGTCCCTGCAAAAAGAAAATAATATCCACGATAAAAAATATGCAAAGATAATTCCATCCATTGTAGCTATTCGTTCATTTGAGCGTGGTCTTAAAATGAACGGGTAGTTCACATATTTTGTTTAAGAGTAACTTATGAAGTAAATATCCTTCAGAAGTGTTAAATTCTTGATTTTTAGCCATCCACAAAGGATACGTCACATATTTGACTTCAGTATCATGAAGAAATAGCTGAGGAGCTTTGGTAAAACCTTTAGTTTCAGCCTAGTAGCTTGCGTCTCTGCATCAGTAATGAACACAGCATCTTCAGAAACTCCCGCAAAAAATCTTCCATGCCGGGGTTGAAACCTTATATATGTAACTTCACACTGGAGGAATCAAAAGAACAAAAATAATATGCAACTACCAGAATCATATAAATAGTCTCCACAAAATAAAAATTCTACCACAGGATTGTACCTGAAAAACTTTCTGACAACAACCGTTAGTTATACTCCAACACCGTATCTCCCCATTTGCATCTGCGGAATATATCACATCATCTTTGCAAGGATGAAAATCTAGAGATGTCACTGCAGTGGAATGCCCCGAGAAAGTACGCAAGGAATAGGTTGGCTGTACAGATAGTCAAGATTTAAGAAGCAAACCCAGTAAAGTACACAAACCAGCAAAAATATATACAGACAATTAACTCAATAAAAATGCTAAAGGACAGTGGTTAACGAACGGTGGTCGAAGACATCAATCTTCACACATAATCAAGCTCAGTTTCAGTGTACACGATTCATAAAACAAGTTCGACCTGCCATACATGCCGACTGCTATAGATGGAAATTGTGTCTTAGAAACTGCTAATTACATTTTCGGTGTCACTATATTGGTCCGGCTAACTATGCCATCAAAGATATTAGCACTTACATTATCAGCATCCCAAATTTTGACTGTTTGGTCTGCAGAAGAGGTAGCGACCCTTGGCTTGGTTGGACTAAACCGAACATCAGTAATCATCAGTGTGTGTTCATCGAGCACAGATTTCATTGTAAACGATTCTGTACACCATATTACAACCTGTACATATAAGTCAGAACTCCATATGTTTATAGAATAAAGCACAATTCATGACAGAAATAAGAAATGAGTACTTTAAGTATTACCTTTGAATCCTTTCCACCAGTGGCCAGAAGCTTTCCATCTGATGAGAAGGCACAACATTCAAGTTTGGTGCTTACTGGAATAGCGTGATGCTCATCGAATGTGAAGCCTATGATCACACCATACATATATGTCTTATATGTAAGTTAGAAAGTATGTTGGGTTTAAACTTCGATGACCAATACCTTCATTAACAACAACTCGTGTGCCAGCTGAGCCTCCCATGTCAGGAGACAATAAGGACTCAACATTGTCATCCAGTGTTCCATCCATCAATGAGCGATCTGTATCAGTCTGAAACAAGCTTTTTAGTAACTGGACGAATAAGTGTTAGTGATTGTAAGACGGTCATTATTTGCTAAGAATTAAACATTTAATATTTGCTGTTGTTTACTACATAAATTCATATCCTAGAAGGTAATGCAATGAACCAGTAAAAGGCTCTTAGAAACAACCACGTCGATTCATAATTTTTTTTTCCAGAAAACTCAGCAATCACTTCAAGGGTGAAATAATTTACACTTAATGAGGAAATAAAGATTAGACATGCTTATGTTACTGATAACAGATCTACCTCATCAGAACCAGGTTATGCAATATGCTAACATCACAAACACAAACTAAGAAAGCATTTTGAAATATTTTGATCCAGAATGTATAAAGGAAACAATGACACACTCACGAAATGATGCACCACAGATGGCAATGTTTCAGTATCTTCGGACGTAACCATTGCTGAAGCATTAGGACCACCATCATTCTTGGACAAGGATGGCATTGATATAGCTTCAGCGATAGTGTGTGTGGAAGGAGTTGAAGGAACGGAACTGACAGAGGGTCCACTGGTGTTCAAAGTTCCTGAAGAATAAGCTGGACCTGTAGACATCTTTCTCTTCCGTCCCTGTTGCACTTCTGACGCCTAGTGCAAAAATATATGAAAGAAAAAGAGATTTACAAGTCAAAACAATTTTGATCGAAACCTAAAACCAAACCAAATGCAATAACTAGCATGCATAGATCGATATTTGTCAAGAAACCAACAAATATTTTTCTTTGCTGTAAGATGAAAACACACAGATGACAAAACTCAGAACAAAGCACGTATGCAGGAACTCAAATTCAAAGCTCAAGAAGTTGAACATTTGTATGTGCCTGGTCTCAGAGTATAGGGTTTGCTTATAAACTCTAAATGAGATATTCATACAACGAACCTGGTCAATTCTCTGTGAATTATTCGATAAGCATGGATCAGTTGTACCACTGCCAGTCATTTTATCATGTAGGTGGCTGCTCTGATCAAAGTTATGAGACGGCTCAACTGTAAGTTGATGTTGTCTATATAGCTGCTGGAACGGATTGGGCTGAAATGTCAGCTACGATTTGAAACGTAAGCAAAGAAAAATAAGGTTACCAATGATTGCAATTAAAATTGACTCGTCTCCCGAACTCACCTTGTTCAGTAGACCTGCATCAGAAGCTTGCAATGGTGAGCCGGCATTGGCCATCACATCTCTCCTGATATTAAGACGGTCATCTCTCCGAATACCAGCGTTTTTACAGTTCATTAGCATTCTCATTTTCATGTTATCAAGATTAGCTGGCGGTCGAATCACATTTTTCTGTGTCTGGAGGAGATGTTGTTGCTGCAGGTAGAGCTGATAGGGAGGCAGAGACTTCATCTGCTGCGGGAGATTGGAACGAAGCTGATCAAGACCCTACATAAGAGAAGTAACAATCATGCAATGGATCAATCGTTGTATGTCATTATGATTCATGATGAAAAACATTTGGTCGTTTCAATCCATCAGACAAAAGTGCAACATATTCCACACTGACTCACAGTTAGAGGCCATCCATTGAGAGTCAGGCTGTTTACGCCATGGTTTGATCCTGAGAGAGCATGCATGTCAGACACTCAATACGCAATACCTAGTACTGAGAGTTGATCAATGTTGATAAAAAGATGTCTGGAATACAGAGATCAATAAATACCATGAGCTCCAAGCATTAATCCTTCTTGACTACCCACAGCATTACTGGCAGCCGCCACTGAAGATACTTTGTTCTTCATGGTGTAAAGGCAGTATGTAAGATAAATATGGATATGCCAATGCTTTAAAAACACAAGTGGTACCCAAAAACTACGCACCTTCTCAATCAAAGGATTTGGTGGATTTCGGTTATGAACACGCTGCAGACTTCCTCCGGTGGTTTTATCCAAAGTTTGTCTGCTATCATTTTTTTAGAGCTCTAATGAAAAACAAGTCAATGAAAAAGAAAATATATGGATTCTAGACCAAATGGGTGTTACCTGTGGGTTTGGACACCAGTTGCATTGAATTTTAAGCTAGAGATAAGTGTAGGATCAGGTGATTTTTCTCTGCTATCATCCAATCTCTGCAGCCAGTTATTTTTCGAATCTAAGACAGGGAATAGATATTTAATAATACAAGGACCCACATATGAATATCTTACACTTATAATTTCCATGCTATCCCTCCGAAGCGGATCTCGTAGTGTATCTCCATTGATCTTTGAGGCGTGTACACTTGCAGGTACAGAAGGCTGTCCTCTAAGAGTATCCAGAAAACCAACAGGATTCAAGTCAGTATTTGGGGACATATCATGAGCCTGCTGAGCACGTCGTTGCAATAGTAGCTGATGAGCCTGTTGTTGAGCTTGAGACTTCTGTTGCTGCATCTGCAGTTCCCGAGCCTTGATCATCTGCGTCTATATGCATACCACAAAAATTAAGTCAACAGTTAATCAGAGCGGTTTATACAGGCTTCATCCAGCATCGTTAACCCCACGAACAAGGATTCTACGAGAAAACTCAACTGAGCACACTAGATATTAAAAAAAAAATCATACAAAGACAGACACCACATTCTATACTTAAAAATCAATTTCTTTACAGCTGAATGGCCCAGCTAGGCATGCATGCAATGCAATACAGAAAAACAAAGCATAAACAATATCTGTAACAATTTATATATAAACAATAAGCGGCAAACAACAATTATAAGAAGCAGAAGAGTCCAACTGCAGAACAAATGCTGGAAACATCAATGCTACGCAAATATACAGCAATGTTTAATACTGTACAAATAACTAACACATAGAAGGCTTTAAGGGAAACAAGAGTGGCCTCAACTACATACCTCGAGATAAGACGCAGCAGCTTCAGAATGCTTGTGATTAGTCCTAGTAATGAAAATATCCCAAAAAACCGACCACCACTCGAGGAGAAAACCACCAGGAGCGTCAATAGCTGGAGAAGCATATTAATAGCGGCACACTTGAGTAGAAAAACAAATCAAGAAAAAAAAAACAGGGAACAAGAATAAAGAAAAATATATTTATACCAACAGAAACAGTTGTAGAAACTTGTGCTTCAAGCTGGAAAGCATTAGCAGAAGCTTGTAAGTTCCTCTTGAGCAAGTAGTCATGTATGTAAACATCTAACCTGTTTTCAACACATTTTTACATCAACATTAACATTAATCTGGTGGTGGAAAAATTAACAAAAAAGGAAATAAATGAACGACGGAGTTCGATCGGTACATCTTATCGGCCTCCCAGTCCCAGGCGTCACGATTGTTGTTGCCGTGAGGCATTGTTTAGATTTTTTTTTTTTTGAGGAGGAGGCAAGTGAGCAGCGTGCAGTAGGAAAGGGGAAGGAGAGAGGATTGCGGAGAGAGCGATGAGGTGAAGGATGAGAAGAGTCGGTGAGTGAGTGAGTGAGCGAGCGAGCGAGTGAGTTTTTGTGCGCTGAGTCGTCCGTAGCCTGCTCGCTGGCTCGCTTTCGAAATTCTTAATTTGTAAGTAATGAATGATTTAGTTTCGTAGCAGAGAGAGAGGCCAGTCGCCTCCTCACACGAAGCTTCCTCTTCACGCCTTTTCAATTCCATTTTTTGATTTAATCTGAGAAGTAGGATGAATCAAATGAATGGACATGATCTTTTTATATTTTTTATTTTAAACACCTATTTTTATTTGATCCACTCCCATTTTTTATTTCTATATATAAAATATTTTATGTTCTCAAATCTCACATTTATATGCTCTCTCCGATTTATTTATTTTTCACTCATTTTTTATATACTTTTACCTTATATAATTTTTTTCTTAAAATTCATATTCAAACTCAAATGATCATTGTGACTATCATTTTTGTTGATTCTTTTAACTATTTTTTTGTCCGTCTGTTTCCGGTTTCTCCTCTCTTAAGACGATGTCATTTACTAATATCTTCCATTCATAATGTAATCACCTCTTTCCTTTTCTTTTTTTAGATACTAGCTATGCTCCCGTCGTCCCGACGAGAATTTTTTTCGTATTTTCATCCGATTCTCCCTAAGTGCTAAATGTTTTCCACATAAATTTTTATTTTAATGTTTATAATTTTTTATTTTTACGTTTTATTTTATGCAATTTTTGCTTATATATTTTCCGTATATCCACTTGATTATTTATTTTATTTTTAATGTTTATTTTTGATTTTTTAATATATTTTTTCGTATTATTTTATGGTATTTGAAGTTTGAGTCTTCAAGTATGAGCTTAGGAAGGTTAATGGGTAATGGATAGTTTAGTCATTTTATTTGTTTAATGAAGGGTATCAATGTAATTTTATTGTTTGGTTTTACTAACGTTTCCTATTCTTTTATAAGAATAGATATCAAATTTTGATCGAATATTACTAAAACTACGTGTTTCCAATCGCATCAAATTGAAGTATTAGCGCGATTGTTCTATAAGGTAAATTTAAAATTATAAGGCACAATTTACTCTTTACATTTTTTTTATTCACATGTATTCTATTTTTTTCCATTATCACTTTTTCAGTATAGTTACACTCATTTTTCATTTATTAATTATCATCTCATATTACTTACCATATTTCATACCCTCTCCGTTCCATTTTATTTACTTCTTTCTTTAGTAGATGTCTCCTTTGGTTATATCTGTTTCTATAAATGAAAATTTTCCCACATACTTAATCACTTTTATAACACTTTTTTATTTTTATTTTCCGACTCATTCACTTTTATTTTATTTCACGTCTCACACTTTCATTATTTCTCAAGTATGTCGAACTCATACTGACAAATGTGTAGAACCTTTCAAGACCGAAAGAGTGCCAATTTTTTGATACTCTAAGCAAGAAGAAACGATCAAAATGCGACGAAAGGTTTTATAACATAAGTACTCATTTAAGTAGTGCTTTAGTGTTAAACAAAAAAAAGAGATCAATTAGCATTAAAACATTGGATAGAGATGTAGAACAGCTTTTTACCAAATATTGCTATGTTTTAGCATGTCAATT
>JAWWMW010000593.1:19465-34868 GCA_035048345.1 Echeveria elegans
GTTTCAAGTCTTATTACACTTTTAAAATAATTTTAAAAATAGTGAATGTTTAGCTACTGAACTGAACTGAACTGAACTGAACTGAATTTAAATTAATGTCAAAAGAACAGAGCCTATATCTTAGTCTTTTATACAGGTAAACTCATTCTAAAATGAGTGTTAGTATTAAATAATTAATTTAATATGATCTTGGATTAATTTATTAAAATCAAGGATTATTTTGAGACTAATGAATAATAATTTTGGTCCAGCATGAATTTGCTTGCAACATGGATAATTGGGGAGAATAGTAGTGCTTAGTTCAACGGACGTCTCAATCTACAAATGACAAATCTACCTGTTATCCACATGAGATATACAAATAAATCATCTATACTTTGTTAATGCATTTGTTTTAAACAATTTTTTTCAAGAACTATATATGCCAAGAATAATAACACAGTGTATTTGCCACTCATTTTAGATATATTTCGTATGGTGTGTGTGACTCCCTGCACGCAAAAAAAAAAAAAAAAAAAACTCCCTGCTCACATGATTGATATTTGATACTCTACCCTTCATGAAGGGCATTAGAGATGGGGTTATGATAGTGATGTAAAATAAACGAAACAAACTAACAAACTCAAGACGAAAAATAAATTAGATCCAGTATCTGGCAACAATTGCTTAAGCCAATCGATAAGCAAAATTAAATGAAACAGTTGTCATGACAAAAACTTCAATATTCCAAATCTAGATGTGAATAACCTAAATCCGGCCGGGTATGTTTATTTCAGAATCTAGCGAAGCTCTACGCCAAATTTCATTTAACAAGATATGATTCATGGTCTGGATGTCTTAAAACCAACGAACTCGATCGGTGATGCTAAGCAATATACTCTTCGTACGCATTGTTGAGAGTATACATGCACTTGAGTAGTAGTTGTCTACTATCCTACATTGCTAAGTTGAGGTAAGAATGTCTAACATATATTGAGTTGCGCTGTCATAACACATAAGTCAAATTTTTTAAATTGAATTAGGGTGTAAAATAGAATATATTAGCTTTTCTTAAGGATTAACACAAGATTCCAATATTATTCCTACACATATTTTCTATCTCTGATTAGTCTTTATCATTGTTTTATTACCATTTTTAAAAGAGTAAATAAGTGTAAACCACCAGTATGATTGCCTATTTGTCATCAACCGCTTTAATTTTGAAAATTGTTGAATACCACCTTCCGTTAAGTTGCCGTTAATTGCATTTTTTGCACACAGAAAATCGAACTGTTCATTCTTAGGTTCAAGATTATTTTTGATGCAGAGTCTACACGGTTTTGTTGAAGTTCAGCTAGCACATACACGGGTACCGACTCATTGTAACTCAAAAATTCAAACTTGTGAATTATGACTCTATGTTTATTCTTCTCCTAGATGATAGTTTTATCAATTGCACATATTCAACATTGATATTCAAAATAGAAAGAAAATTATGAACGTACGTAATTGAAAGCAATCAAGGAACGAGAAGTGAGGTGACCACACAAATTAGAACATTAACACTGATAGAGCAGGGTGAGAGAAAATGTTATGGATACCAAAAAATTATGTAATATTTTGCGAGAAAAGAATGTATAATACATTGTGCAATAATTGCATAACATATGGTACGGTAGTATTAGGTTATATATTTAATTAATTCGCAGCAACTTTACACCACAAAATGACAAGATGGCCCTTTTCTAGTAATCTGTTTTCCATGTTCCCTAACTTTGGTCCCACGACATTTTATGAATTGGTCTGCAGACTTGAATATTCTGGTCTGCTTCTGGTTGTGCCCTCAACTAGTCAACTGTTCATCGTTTGCTTTCTTGGATTTATAAGGCAGCCTCGCCGTGGCCTTTCCCCACTGCCACAACATATTTTTCACTTTGGAAAATGCCAAGTAACTAATCTAAATTTACACACAACCGTGTTTTATTCAACCATGTAAAAGCAACATTGCAAGAATTGAACCGAGCTGGATAACATAATCTAGATTAAGTAACGTAAACATGATTCACATATCTTCCACAAGTTTTTAAGTTTTGTTGTTGTTGATTCGAACTGTTGATTATTCTAGCTAATTAAGTAGTATTTCTGAGATGTTTGATTCTTACAAAGTGCATCATACAAGACAATATAGAAATCATTTGCAAGTTAATGACCTTTATGCAATCATGTGAACGTTTATTTCAAGTGGATAATTTTAGTATTCATTTCACAAGAACATGTTGAAATGTTAATGTCACTAATTAATGTTTACTGTATTATGTACTTATCGCTACAAAGTTGATTATCACGTTGTACGTTGTGGAGTGTAAATGCTTGTGAATAAGAGTTCGACAACTTCAAATGGTGTGGGATCATCTAATCCAAGCAAGCATCAATTTTTTCAAGGAAACAAAGTAAATGTCGTAATAATAATAAATACAATTCTGCTGCCACCCAACTGTTCCATATTCAATCTATACGTATCCATTGAAGACAAACTCTCAGATTAGGTATTTAGTTGGCCAAATAATGATCGAAAATGAATGTTCTTATATTAGACAATATAAGGTTATGTCACATTACACAATTCATCTGCTGACTTTCATGCCAAATCATAGAATTAATTAAGTGTAGATACCAGTACAATAATATATAATAAAATAATTAAGATTATATCGAAACGCCTAAGTTGTTTTGTGTGCACTTTGCCTGATCAAAAAAAATTTAACTAAAAATTTATTACAGTTTTTGGTAAAATTTGATGGAATATTGAAGAAAATTGAATGATTACGAGTTAATTATTTAGGACACTAATTGTCATTTCTTTGCTTTCCGGCCACCAGAAAAAAACTGTTAGGAATAATGGGCGAGTGAAAACTAGGGCTAAAACAATATACGACTTACATATATACGTTTAAAAACACAAAGGATTAAATAGAAAGGTGATGCTGATGATACTAATAGTTGTATTAGGTGAAGAGTCAACTTCAACATGTCATTTCCATAATAAAAGTAAACAATCACTACACGACAAAACTCAACTTTATTGAATGCACATTTGTTGACAATCTTAACCTTTGTACTCAACTCTTATCACTATTCTACCCTTAGCAGCCTCTCTATATAACAAAGCAAAGCCAATCAAAACAAGCACCACAAAACATAGGCTCTTCCGATCCTCAAAGTTCCAAGTACACCCCATCCGCACATCATCCGTCATCCTCCCCTGACTTCCCAAGCAGCTCTCTAGCTCAAAATCCACAAGCACTCATCAATCATAGTGATGTTGGAAAAGGGTTTAGTTGGAGCCATGAACGCCCGAGTTACAGGCTCGAGCGGTGAACTCGTGATTCTAGCTCATGGGTATGGGACTGATCAGTCAATCTGGGACAAGATCGTCCCATATTTGAGTGAAAAAGCCCGTGTTGTTGCTTTTGATTGGGCCTTCTCCGGGGCTGTGAATGATGAGAATTTTTTTGATTCGGTCAAGCACGAGTCATTCGATGGTTTTGCGGATGACCTAATTGAGCTAATGGAGGAGATGGGTCTGGAAAAGGAGGGGTGCGTTTTTGTTGGACATTCCTTGGCTTGTATGGTTGGCTGCATTGCATCAGTTAAAAGGCCTGAGTTGTTTAAGAAACTTGTGCTTGTTGGAGGCTCCCCAAGGTACCAATTTTAGTAGTAATAGTTATAAAATGTTAAATAGCATATACAATTAAGAGAGATGCATCATGAATTTCGGATACTTTCAAATAGGTTTTTCTCTAAGGTAATTAAAAAAACTAGATCATATATTATTCGTCTGAGTTTGATCAAACCATTGGGATGGTGGGGGTTGATATTTATCTCTCTCAGATGTAATTTCTGCAAATAGGTGTCCGATAATAATAGAATACATATAGAGTAGGTCCAAAAATGAAAAAATCGGAAAATGAAAAAAATCGATGAACAAATCCAGGCCTTTCATTAGTTTTAAGAACATTTTTATCATCTTTGTGTACTTACCATGATATCCGTCCGCCATGTTCCATAGATACTCATCAACTTGATCTGTGAGATCGAAATTTAATTTTATTATTTGATGTCATATGTTCGATTCTTGATGAGTGTTAAAGCCAGCGTGTGGTTTAAAAAAACTACTCTATCTGTACTCTTTTGTTCTTCATGTTTCTATTTTAGGTGTCCCCTTTTGTTCTTTTTATTTCTATTATTATTATTTTTCTTTCCTACTTTATCTCTCACATTACACTCTTTTTCCTACTTTATTCTATACTCACTTATTTTTTATTTTTGTACTCACGTCTTATTAGTTTTTAAAAACCGAGCCGGAAAGTAAATAACTGGACAAAGGGAGTATGAGATTAGATTATTAACCACTTAAGGTCAAACCACTGGGACACGTGAAACTCAGTCAAATGCTTGTGGAAGTACAAATTTATAAAGTGCTTGATCGCTGAACATGAAATTCAAAAATTGACTGTTTGTTAAATTTGGGGTAGGTATATAAATACAGAGGAGTACGAGGGTGGACTAAAGGCATCAGACGTGGACAATATCCTGATAAACATAGAGACAAACTTCGACGCATGGACCTCATTCTTCCCTACTTTAGTCGTCGACCCAACCGATCCATCATCAGTTGAGAAGTTGGGAAATTGTTTCAAGCGTATGAGGCATCATATCGCGCTCAAGGTCGCGAAAACAACCTTTCTAAGCGATGAGCGTGAGCTTCTTGACAAGGTGACTACCCCATGCACTATTGTTCAAACAACTAATGACATGGTGGTTCCTATGAGTGTAGCTGAATACATGTGTGAGAGGATCAAGGGAAAGACGACTCTGAAGATTGTAGATTGCGAGGGCCATTTTCCGCAGCTGACGGCTCATGTCCAGCTTGTTGAGGTGCTTGAGGAGGCCATTGGGCTAGTTGTGGAAGATTAGTATGTGTTGTAGTGTTGTTATGGCGCTGTAGTTTGTAGTGGACTGTTTCATACGCGTGCATCGAGATGTTTACTTTCAAACATATATAATTTTATCTCAAAACAGTCAAAAGTCGAAGTTTGTGTACCCTTGCTTTTCATGTCCTTTACAATGAAAAGAATATCCTTCCGGTGGTATTGGTGTCTCTTCTACTCAGTTCAACCTAAAACTACCCGATCCCAGTGGCGTTGGTGGCTCAACTGCAAATCCCACAAACCCTAATTTGAAAGCGGGGAAAACCTTATCATTCTAGACTCAGAAGTTGATGTTAGGAAGGCGTTGCCACCCCCACCATAATGCAAATCGTATTAATTACTAACTAAAAAAAGTTAGTAACTTTCCCCTCTGAGGAGGGAATTTCATGGTTGTCTTTACAACCAAGTTTATTCAGAGATGATTTTACATGATTATCACCAGGTTGACTTAATTTCATTTTCAGATTTACTAAAGGCTTCCATTACTACGGTTGTTCACGGGGATATATGATTTTCTGAACCATTGCTTGGGTCCTTATAGTATCATATCTGGGGAAGATGGTGATGTAACGTTGCCGTTGCATTTTTTTTATGACTTTTTAGTCACCAGAGGATTGATGTCGAGTGAGAACCACGGCCTTAAGACCATACTATAACGATCACGCTGCCACAAAGGACACCTTCTTTACTATTTTCCAGCACAAGAAAGGTGAATAAACTTGTCGGTTGTTATTTTATTTTACTATGTCATCAGTTGGGCAGAAGGTGTTCCGTTGCCCTTACGTTATTTTCATGTAAGCTATTTCTTGGTTGATTACTGAAAGTGAAAGCTTCATGACCATCCCTTTAATCTGTATTTACCTGACGCTTACGGCTTATCCGATTAGTTTTTAGCAGGGAGAAAGATGAAGATTCCATGTCGTCTTGGTGTGGGTGGCATGCATACAGACCATGGATCTCGTACAGGTTGTTAGTCTTTAAGACTAATCTTTATGGAAGTTGTCTTTGTATATATTATTCAGATGTCTTTCAGATAGACTTGAGCTTTCAATTTTACGCATAGCAAAATGCAGAAAAGATACCACTGCATATTGCCTTGGCTGCGTTGCATCCACACTGATGTTTGATGCCCCTGCTGGACTTTGCATCAAAACACGTACTGGCCAAATTGACAAAGTATGTTCAGAATCAAAGCGCAACATTATAAACGAAGGATACTATGGTTTCATGCTGCCAGTAACTTAAGGACCAGGAATTATTGCATTAGCCAGACTATATGTGCTAAGTTGACCAAATAGTATTCCAGTTAACTAGCCATAAATATTTCTAGGAGTTTCAACTGATACTGTTATTGAAATTTAATGCTACTGATGTCTCCTGCTTAAAAGATCATATAGAACATTGAACAAAGAATCAACCTTTGATTCGAATGATATTTTATTTTATTGTTACATGTGGTTATAGGAAGCAAACAATTGTTGAATCCCAACCATTGCTGCAGCAGCATCAAATGGTCCCACTACAAGACACATACATGCAGAGCTGAGCTGAAGCACTTTAGAATGTAGAGTCAACCATTCATGAGTTGGGCAATATATATTTACTCAATGGTCTCACAGCAAGGAGAACTTGCTATGATGTGAGTTTGTTATTTCTTTACCGCGGTTGCAAGATTCTGAATACTTGAGCTATGCATTTGAATGACTTACTGAGCTTCTCACCAGTGTGTTGCCCATTCATTCACAAGTGATATGGAACCGCACTCATTCATTCTAATGAGAAATTTCTCAAGTAAAAGATTCGCCACAGATGATCGATGATCGTAGGAGCTTAAGAGTAACCAACAAAGATTAGTCTACTTCCAAAAAAGCACATAAGCAAAGTCACATATTACTTGCATCGCATTCAGTGCAGTTGAACTTGATTATCTGATGGGGTAGATATAAGGATGCATCATCAAGTTCCAGGCAATTATGAATTCGGTAGTTCACAATGGTGTTGGGATTAGTTACATGTCAACACTGGAGTCTCCACTGCTCCAGGCCTCCAACTATATCAACATTGTTGATTATAATCTACTCGATCATATATAAATGCATCCGGCCCGATAAGTTATAACTTGTACTCGATCATATATAAATGCATCCCGATATCAACATTGTTGATTATAATCTACTTAGATTTAGTGAATGTGTGAATGTTGGTATACGCATACAGATTACAGATGCATGTTGGTATGTAGCAAGCTGCAAGCCAACCATATTAAATACTAGTAAGTTTTGTAATTTGAACAGCAAGAGATGACGGCAGGCAGCTTGAATGTAAATGAAGTACGTACGTGCTGGGATTGAGGAATATAAGAAGTGGACCAGGTCGGCTGTCGTCTCTGGAAGAAGAACTAGAGGGTGTGATTTTTTCGTAGTAGTAGTTGAAAGTCGTGTCTCGACTAAAAACCCCTAAACATATAGTGCATGCGTTGTCGAGCTAACTCCAACCTAACCCTATATATCTGTATCAATGCAAATGCATGCAATACTCCATCTCATACTTCAATCAAACCAAATGAGTCTTAACATATCATCATCATTCATCATGGGATCGATTAAAACGAAGTTAAAGTTGAACGCAATTATCTATATATAATCACTAAACTTAATTAGGGTTTAATGGAATCTTCAGATTCGTGCATGCATGGACGTTTCTCATCCGCAAAATCATGTGACCATTGATTAATTTAGTAACTAACCATACGATGACAGACAGCTAGCAGGTATTTTGGTTGAGAAATGGACATATAGGGGTGGTGCAGTGTGCTCTATATCTACACAAACACGTGTATGGCATGTTACACCAGTACCAGACACCAGTTAGTTCCATGTGAAAACGAAATTAAACAACGCCATCAGGAATCCCTCGTGCTCTCCCTGCAGTATGTAATTTGCGTCTCTTAATGAAATGTTAATTAGTATTAAAAACGTGAGTTACCATTTTAAGTTTTCTCTCGATAGTTCCTTTTTTTTTTTTTTCTGGAACCAAGGGCAACCTTTTTTGTGCTTATATGTTAATATAAATGCTAAAAAAAATTTGTGGCTGAGAATCAATTAGGCTGCCATTAATAAATATACTTAATCTCATAAAATGTTTCATAATTGTGGATAGAAATGAATCTAAACAAGAACCGGAAGACACAACCGACAATACGGGTCTCTTCTTTTGACATGAACTGAAACTGAACTGAACTGAACTGAACTGAAAATTTAAAATTAATTAATTACATTTGCGTATTATTTTTTATTTTAAAAAATAGTTTTGACAATAGTGAATGCGTCTTAAGTTTGGCTCATAGTTTCAAGTCTTATTACACTTTTAAAATAATTTTAAAAATAGTAAATGTTTATCTACTAAATTAAACTGAGCTAAACAAAAATTAAATTAATGTGAAAAAAACAGACCCTACAACGTGGCTGCCTCCGCCCACTCCCGACTCCAGCTCTAAAAAAATCTGGCAAGCTTGCAAGTGGGTCTGTCAAGTTGAATGCTAAATTCCTCAAGCAAATTTTCAAGTCAAGGCCAACGTGCAAGCACAGCACAAGATTAATGCCAACTCTGTTTTGCTTTGACTTCACCTGTAGAAAGAACGAGTCAGCAGCTTAGGACTTTTATTAACCAGTTGCCGGATTGGAGCATGCTTCTTGCTGCTATTACTACTGTCTATTTTAGCAGGGGAGAAACAATGGATAGATATTGGATTGGAAGCTTGTGCTTGTTCATTTACAGCAGATTTTTGTCCGCAAAGGATTGTCTGTGAATTAACAGTTTTGGATATCAATAGTTTTCTGTATTCCGTTTATCCATATATCGCATCCACTCATGATTTGTGTTCATGTCTTATCCAGCCTAGATGGAGTGATCTTGATATGAACCAGCACCGTTAACAACGTGAAATACATTGGCTCGATTCTGGAGGTAATACTTCCCGTCCCGTACGTATATTATGTTAATGCATGTATTATGTGTGTTGAATTTGACTAACTGGATTTGGAGATTTAACATTTTTTGGTTTTGCAGAGTGCAACTTTTCCAATCATGAACTTTGCTTCGATGAATCTGGAGTACAGGAAGGAATTTGGCAAGGAAAGTGTGCTGCAATACCTTACTGCGGTATCTGGGGAGATCAGAAATCTGATTTCCTGGACTCTGGTGAGCTTCACGATGGAGCAGAGAATGTTCAGGGTCGGACCAAATGGAGTACTCCTAAAAAGGTTAACAGCTTTTCAAAATAAGTGCATTGTTTCTCAGTATTGTTTGCCCAAGTAGAATGCCGCCCATTGTTTGTTTTGAAACCTGCTATATGTTGTATATGTGCCTGTCCCTCTTGCGACTACATATCTGTCGACCCCTCCGGTATGCCTTCTCTCGTTTATTCTCTACTTAGTTGGGTTTGGTTGTTGTCAGCACAAAATTGTACGGAGAAGAACATGGTGGTTCTGGTTTCATATTCCTGATGCCATTAGCAGTACATATATAATATATTCTTTGATTGTCTTTACCATTTCTGCTCCAAGTTTACTACTTCATAAGCTTGCGTCTCTTCTTAGTTGTGAAATTGTACATTAGGATATTAAATTACAGTTACTGAATCGAAATGGTTGGAGTTGGGTGATTCAAAACACTTTATTGAAGTTTCTAAATTGTACAAAAAATGGGATGACTGAGAAGTGCAAGAGCTTTTTTCAGGTGATGTGTCCTGAGTTGATTCGTGGTTAGATATTTGCTATCTGTTGTATTCCCTCCGTCCCTTTTTATTCCTTCCATTAGGTCTTTAACATGGAGATTAAGGCTCCGTTTGGTTGCGGAAAAAAAAATAAAGGAAAAGAAAATTTAAAAAAAAATGATTTTCTCATGAGAAAGTAAGGAAAATTTGATCTCATTTGCCTATTTTTTCATTTTTTTCTTACAACCAAACACACATTTCATTTTCATTCAAAAATTTTCTTTAATTTTTTATTTTCTCTTTTTTTTCTCCGCAACAAAACGAGGCCTAAAAAAATAGAGAAAGTAAAAATAATGATTGAAAAAAAGAGTGCTTCTGAAAAAAATATATAAACAAATGATTTAACACCGTTGGAGGCCTGCAGTACCAACTCTAACGCGACCGAATCTGTCCTTTGTTGCTAATCACGTGTGTCAACACCTTCATTCCCCTACAATCATTCACTGGTGTACCGTAAAGAGAATTTTGAGGTATGTTCGTGGTACTCTTTCTCATGGTCTTCATAACTAACAATTTCAAAATAATACTTTAATTGCTTATACTGATTCGGATTGGTGGGAAGTATCAATGATAGATGCTACACAGGTGTCCATGCAATTTTCCTTGGATGTAACCTTATCTCTTGGCGAGCAAAAAAACAACAAATTGTTTCCTGATCCAACACCGAATCAGAGTACAAGGCGGTGGCAGACACTCTATTAAAGGAGCTACATGTTTCTCATGAGCCGCCGGTGTTATGATATGATAACATTGTTTGCAACGTATCTCTCAAAAAATTCTATCTTTCATGCAATAACAAAACATATCGAAATTGATTATCACTTTGTACGGGACGTGTTGCTCAAAAGTTTTTCTATATTCAACTTTGATACCATATTGAATGAGTAAATCTACAAAGTTTGACAACAAAATCAATATGAATTGTATTGTATTGTCAAACTTCGTAGATTTACTCATTCAATAGACCATAGTCAACTGTAATGAATCACCTGCTACATTTGCCACTCAACGTCAGACTGATTTACTTATACTTTTTTATTTTTTTATTTTATTTGTGAAAAAATATATAAAAAAATAATTTAATGATTTTTCATTAGATTTAACGGAAAATTCGACCAAACCAGAACATGTAATGTGTACAGTGTGTATACCTAGGAATAATCTAAGACTACTCTTCTATAGCAAAGTGTTCTATTCCTTGAAATCATCCTTGTCATCCGCTGGGATAGGCTTGTTCCTCCAGCAAACAGCTAAGGCGCTGCCGCCAAGCTGTGGCCGTAAAATATGTGATCAGTAGATGATGTGCTATTTAAGCAGACGGATTCAATGTAGCACTAGCAGTTAGATGAATAAGTGTTAAGATACTTACAGCCATACAGATAATGCTCACAGCAGAAGGTAAAACAACAAGTGGATTTGTGAAATGCTTTTGAGCGAGTAGAATTCCCAGGGCTGAACTCTGTGCAAGCGGTAGTCAACATTTATAAAATTTCAAATGGGTCAATTAATCTACTAGGAAGTTTGGGAGCGGCATGCTTACTTGAATTCCACATTCAATTGAAATCGTACGAGAAGTGGACTCTCCAAATGACAATCTTGATATCCAATATCCAAGAGCAAATGCAGCACCGTGAAATAGAGCTACAGGTAAGAGCAGCTGAGCGCCTTGAGTTTTTAAAACATCGGCCACTTGAGCAATCTTCAAACAGAAAATTGATTATTAGTTTCTTGATTGACGCAGGATTAATGCAAGAATTTTAGTGTTTATATCAATAAATAAAATCATCGAGTGAATATGGGGTTTCGGAGTCAGCAGACACTTACAGGACTTGCACAAAGTAAAGTGGTAAGGATAACTCCAATAAGCGGCGTCACTGTGATTATCTTGGCAGTAAATCTGGGGAAGAACTCATTCGCTAGTACTGCATTGTAAAGTAATTATAAGAGCTCCCATCAATTTTTTCTTAAAAAGCTAACAATCATACTCATCTCGAAACAGAACATCCATACAGCTGTAGACTATGGTGAACATTGAAATTACCTCCAAGAAAAGTTGGAACCAAAACCACCTGAAACGTACTGAGCATGAGCCCCTGCACAGAAAATGCGCCCAACTGCTTGACAAACACCATAACTACCAACACATACACAACATGTTGAGAAACTTTAATGAAAATGAGTCAATATTTTCGACGAATCTGCATTTCGTATATGAAACATTTTGAAAAGTAGCACATAGCAACCATGACATGCACCATAGAATCTAAAAATGGCCGTCACAGAATCAGCAAATATTGTTAGTTTAATTAACAAATAATAACCACAGAAAGAAACATGTTCCAGGTGGGGTATCTATATTCATATATTTTCGCGAACCAAGCAAAAGAATGGGAACTCTTTATGGACACGACATTATTATTGAAGAATCATTGTGCACTGAATTGAAATAACACATAAAACAACAACTGCTGGACAAAATAATTTCCAAACAGTAGGAGCAGCATACTTACAGCAGCATCGACCGGAACAAGCTGGCCAGCCAGAAGTTTTGTCAAAAGAGGAGTCATAATGATTGCTCCAATAGTTGAACACCTGATGAAAATTCCAAAACAGATTTAAGGAACCAAGTAATCCTACGTCATTAATCGTATGCGGAACCAGGCGGGCAAGTATTAAAAAACATTGTTTCCAATTTAGCTAGAACCCCACATAATGATTAGTATGACTCGAAAGAGAATTAGATTTTCGTGCAAACAAGCACTAGAAGTTTTAAATGTATATCAAAATGCAGATATTAGCAGCTTCAGCACAACGACCAAGCTGCAGTTCATGAAATATTTAATTAATCTCATCATATGTCATCCAATAGCTACATACACTTCACTCACGTTGTCATTACAAGAGAGAGTGCAAGATTTCCCTTAGATATATATGTAGCCACATTTGATGCCTGACCGCCAGGGCAGCATGAAACCAGAATGAGACCAGTTGCAAGAGGCGCTGATAGTTTCAAGGTCTGAAAATAAATGAAAATGCAATTCGCAAGTAAATACTTTTAAAAGTTTGTTTTCTTATCAGAGTCAGTCGAGCGGAAATATCGTGAGGTGAGCTTAACATTATTATGGAAATAAAGGTGTTAAACAGAACTCAAAATTTATAATCAATATCAATGAATACAAGAAATAAGAAATCGTGACTAAAAACCTTCTTTTGTTTCCATTTCGACAAAGCAAAGGCATACCATTGCTATGAAGAAGCCAAGGATTGGTTTGATCATGTACTGAGCAAGGAATCCTACACCCACCTGAAAGATGGACAGGATAAAACAATTCCCATCACTTCCCACATCTTTCTAAAATTTTCTATTCTATCTAGGAAAAGCTCTCGAAGTGAAAAAGAAAAACTGCTTCTCACAGTCCAAGGATTCCTTAGACAACGCCTGAAGTCTTCAAATGTCAGCGTAAGCCCCATCGACAGCATGAGAAAACCCAAACCAACTGGGAACAGATCAGTTCCTAACCAGGTCACCTGTTTGTTACAGCAACAACATGTTAAGTGGCTTGACATGATAAACAAAACAGCATTTATACTTGGCAGTTATGATGATATGTGCAAGGGTAAACTTACTGCTGAAGGTTTGTACATACCAATCACTGTGCCTACTGTGGCCTGCAAACCCAGAACCAGAAGAAGAAAAAAAAATCAGGCCTGGTCAAGAGAAGTAAGTTTCGGTACATATACATGTAAATGTGAGTTTATCCGATGCTTACCCACAAAGGGAAAAGGTTCGTCAATGTCTCAATAGTGTTCTCATATTGGCTAAGTCCAGTAGAAGGGGTCCCCGGAACATTTCCAGCGGCATCAGCTGTCGACTTGCACAAAAGTAGTGCACACCTATTCACATAATTTCACCTTTTACTCATATCATCTAAAATTCGGGAGGATAACTGCATGAATGGAAGAATCTTAAGACCATCAAAAGTCCAAAACAGAAATTCAATTTGTTTTTTAAGAGCAGTGTAAATTCTGGAAACCGAAAGAAGGTGTATAATGCTAGCAATAACATACCTAAATTTGTGACTGGGAGCAGCAATGGAAGCAGGTGGATTATGGAATTTTGGTTGAGTGGAGAAGCACATGCACAACCCTCTACTTACTTTGCCATCATCATCATAATCACTAAACCCTAGAAGCACCACAAACATTGGAAGTAAAAAAAAAAAAAAAACTCACATAACTTAATCTTCTATCAAAATCAAAATTAATGAATACAAAACGGAAGCAAGGGCGGCCATACATACTCATCAAATTCAAATTTATCGGTTGTTGTAGCCTTCTGTCCCTGTCCGGCAAGGAAAAGGCTTGGGCATGCCGCCATGACCGTGAAGGAGAAGTTGGCAGCATTTGATCGCCAGCAACAAATCTCGAAAGTGACGTCATCATCAGCTCTAACTTTGGACTGCTGCATGAGGAAGGAATGAATGAAAGTCGATGACGAGGGAGAGCCACACAATTATATCTTCCGGCTCATCCGACTGTAGCCGCTCGAATCTTCGATTTGCGGATTTTCTTCATTTTAATTCAATTGATTCGTCCGGTCTGCCATCAATCGATTTTCTAGTCTTTGTGCCGTTTGGTTGCATTGCAGGAAAAAAAGGATGGAATTTTTTTTAAGGCTTGGTTCGATTGCGGGAAAAAAAGTGAGAAAAATAAATTTAAAGAATAATATAATTGTGAAGAAAATTTGATCTGATTTTTTTTATTTTTTTATTTTTTTCTTATAATTAAATACACATTTTATTTTTACTCAAAAAATTTTTTTAATTTTTTTTACTCTTCTTTTTTCTCGTAAATAAACGAACCATAAGAAAAATAATTTTTCATAAAAAAATTGTAAAGAAAATCTAATCTTATTTTATCATTTTTTTTTATAATCAAACATTCATTTTCACTCAATTTTTGTAAAAATTCTTTTCTTTTTCTTTTTCCCACACACTAAACATTTATGTATGGACATGGTGATTCTTTGAAACGGGCTTGGCTTTGTTGTTCTGGGAAAAAGCCCAAGACATGGTCCAAATCAAACGGTCTATGTCGTTGCACAATTGTTCAACGCTGAGCTGAGAGTGACTCGCAGTCAGCAATGAAAAATGATACAGTACCATTGGAAACAGTCAAGTATCAATGCAAATAGCACACAATGACCGCCCTCTGTAAGCCCCCATAATTGGAACTCAACTAATGAGAGATTACGGACATATATATTACAAAGCAACAAACACTCGAGGCGGGCTAACAGTATCACAAGCCAACCGTTTAGAGGGTCAGAGCTTCTAAACTGAATAGGCGAAAACTAACATAACGCAGATCAAAAGTCACTCCCTCATCCAACCATTTAATAACGGTTCTCCACGCCTTGATAAACAAATATATGCCATCAGCAACAGAATGATGTCCTTATAAGAGTGTTTACTTACGCTGTAAAGTCAGCAGAGCCAGAGGCAGCATGCATGCAGTGCATATCTATCTAAGCAACAACTCCACACGGCACCTTTATGCCCCTGAAATGCTCCTATCCAATCTGCAGTCAGTGGCGGAGCCACGTTGAGTCCAGAGGGGCACGTGCCCTCCCTCAATTTTTTTTACTATATATATATAT
>JAWWMW010000594.1:0-26248 GCA_035048345.1 Echeveria elegans
TTATGAGAGTTGGTATTTTCTCTAAGCATTATGCTTATGAGAGTTTGTGTCTTTCTTTGTCACCTATTGTGTCTTTCCCTTACTTCGTACGGTGATTCTGCCGCGACGCGACCGTCCGTATTGTTGTTGTCTTCGCCGCTGATTGCTGCGATATTCAGGGGTGCTCTGCTTGAATACGGGTCTTTGGGTTGTCGCTGATGGGAGTCGAATGCTGGATGTGTTGATCTGCTGTGCAGGGCTTTCTTCTTCTGGCGAAATCTGTTGTCGGCTGGGTTGCTTGATGATGTCGGAGCCTGTTGCAGCCGTCAGGGTCTGGTTGGCTGTTGGGCTTTGGCTGCTCTGGCTCTGCTTGGTGTCGTTTGGTTCATTGGTGTGTTCGCCCGGTCTGCGGCGCTTGGCCAGGTTCTGTCCGCCGTCGTTTTGATACACGTCGTTGCTCATATGGCGGGGATTTGGATCACAACGATTGGCGGAGCTCCGGTAGGTCGTGGTCGCCAGGGTGCAACAGTGGAAGGTGAAGCGACTGGGACTGACCGGATTGCGCATTCTCCGCATTAGAAGTTGGACGGTTGGCCTATTTTGGAGTCTTTTGATTTTCATTTCCTTTATGGTGCTTTTATTGCCTCGGGTGGCCCGAGGTTTGCTATGGCTGGGGAGTTTTAATGCGGCTGGATTGGTTCGTTACTTTTATGAAGATTTACGTGCTTTGCTTGTAATTTTCTTGAGTATTAGTGGTAAAATGTGATTCGCTTTTTAATTGGTCTTGTATGTACTAGTACTATATGTATTGACATCCTGTGCAATGCTTTTGTACCCGTACCTTCCATTACCGGAAAAAAAAAATTCATAAATAATTTATTACTATTTCAATTTGGAATGTTTTTCCTTTCAATTGAATTGTGATAGTTGAAATTTCAAGTATTCCTTTTTCGTATTTTATATCTTCCTAATAAGGGCCGGATTTTCAATTCCAGTAAACTAATCTGCATTGGGCCCAGTAAACTGTATTGGCAAACCTGACCAGGCCCAATAACGGCCCAAAATACGTGGATGGATATCAATCTGTCCTTTGATCAATTATTCTACAAACGTTTCTAAACCACTAACTGAAAACATCCAACTCTCCAATGGCTTCAACTCTCAGCTATGCTACTGCGAATTCCTTCAACTCAAACAAGACAACGTTACAATCCATTGCCGGATGCAGTACACATCGATACAGCCAGTTTTATCGATGCAGCTCGGATGTTCCAATTCGTGGTCGACGATGTCTTACAGCAAAGGTTTATGTCATGTTACAAAATATCGCATTACTACAACTCATTTTTCCATGTTTAAGTTCCTTTTTGAGAGAGTTTTATTTGAATTTAGATGGCTCTGTTAGTCTATTTGGTCTCGATTGAGCACACGTTGTGAACTCTAATAGCATACTGAATAGTATTCGTTTGATTAACAACATAGTATCATTGTGACTCTGAGGTCCCGTTTGGCTGCGAGAAAAAAGGAGAGGAAAGAAAAAAATTAAAAAAATTTAAGTGAAAATGAAAGTTGTGTTTGGTTGTAAAGAAAAAAATAAAAAATAATCAAAATGAGATCAAATTTTTCTTACAACTTTCTCATGAGAAATTATTTTTCTTTAATTTTTTATTTCCTCACGTTTTTTCCACAACCAAACGGAGCCTGAGCTTATGATTGAAAACCAATATTAGATTTCAAAAGATTTTTTTTCAGGCTACGGATGACAAAGGCGGAGAAGAGATGCCGAAGCCTCGAAGTGTGATTTGCACAGATTGCGATGGAAACGGTGCCATTTTGTGTTCTCAATGCAAGGGAGGCGGAGTGAATCAAGAAGAGTTTTTCAATGGGCAGTTCAAAGTAGGAGATGCATGTTGGCTTTGCGGGTTAGTTTCATTTTTTTTTTTTGCTAACTAAGGCTCCGTTTGGTTGCGAGGGAAAGGAAGATTTTGAGTGAAAATGAAATTATGTATTTGGTTGTGAGGGAAAAATACAAAAAGTAGACAAACTGAGATCAAATTTTCCTTCTAACTTTCTCATGAGAAAATCGTTTTTCTTTAAATTTTCTTTTCCTCATTTTTTTCGCGCAACCAAATGGAATCTTAAAAAATTGATTATTGAGTGCTAATTACATTGATACGTACGAATTAAGTGAAATTATGTTTATGGAAATGTAGGGGAAGAAAGGAAATGCTGTGCGGAAATTGCAATGGAGCTGGATTCTTAGGTGGATTCATGAGCACTTTTGATGAATAGTTCGATTTTTATAAAGATTGGTAATTATGTTTAATTTTTGATTCATGAAAATTTCGGAAGTAATATTCCGAATCTATTACTTAAGATACATGAAAATGATTTTATTTTCAGAGAAATTAAAGATTTAAACTCTCTTATAAGTCGATTAGGGGGGTAATGCACATAAATATTATAAACAGAAATATGACTAACACAGGTAACAAAATTTCAGAAATCTGATTATTAAAGGTTGTACACTCATGCTTGCTTTGATGTTCTTCCACATTTTTGGACAACACAATTTTTAATTTTTTATATATAAAACAGAACCATCTTTTTAATGAAAGAATGCGAATTAATTAGGAAAAAAATAGGAGGGACCATGCAATCTTTTAATTTAAAGTGATACACATATTTGAAAATTAGAAACAATAATGACAACTACAATTTAATTCTGATATGCATTTGTGCCAAACAAGAGCCATATTTTTAGGACCTCTGGCCATGCAAATGGCATCACATTTTATATCACCGCAAGCCCTTGTCGTAAAGTCGTAGGTTGCGCACGCTGCTTGACTATGCTCAATATGATTACCTGCGAATCATTATTTTTTTCATTAGATCCGCATTTTCAAAATACAAATACGATTTTTTTTCGTAAAAACATAATTTTAAAACTCTGTATATTATTGACTAGTTTCATGGTTTCGATAATATGAATGGATTCCATACTAAATATATATAAAATGAAAATAAGAAAATAACATTTGAGGTTAGTTTTAAGTAATTACCTGCTATGAGCACAAGCACCATCATCAAACCGCATAGGAGGGCTCTCATGTTTGTATTTTATCTTCTTTTTTTTTGAGTATTTTGAAATTGAATAGTATCAAACTAAACTACACATCATGCAGTTTTATTTATATAAATAAATATTTAAGGTGCTATAAATGAGTCAAAAGTCATTAAACTTCATTACTACTGCCTACTGAAACAAATTCATTCGTTACTATAAGGCTAGAATATCTTTATCTCTCAGTAGTCATTGTATCATGTTAAGGCTTTTTTTTTTTCTCGATAAAATGTTAAGGCTTTTTGAACCATGCTAATAAAAATAATTCCAGTAAATGAAAAATGAAGCTAGAAGATTTATATAATAAATATTGTTTGGTTTATTGAGTTTTTATATGACACACACTCAATCAATTTTAATAATTTTGGGTATTATCTATCTGCACTCAAAAAAGATCAACGGTTGACACTTGACACTGTACTGCGAATTATGCTTTTTTTTTAAATCTCTTTTTTTTCTTTAGATTTTAAAAAATAGGTGATCAGTGAAAAATATATCGACAATATAAAAAAAAGATTTATGTGCTTAATTTCGTGTCTTTTTCGTTCAGTTGCATATATACTCTCAAAGGCAAGAATCCTCGTTGTTCCCTCAAAAGGTGTTTAATCTTTGTCTTAAGAAAAATGTATAAAATTGAAAATGCATTCGTAATTAGTCACTGATATAGCTACATTGTGAAATTGGTTAGAGTGTTCGTATTCATGGGGTGTCACTCTTTTTGAGAAAAAAATAATACTCACAAAATTGTGGTGACAATTAATTTTCTCAAAAAAATGATGGTTCAATCGGATTTTGACCAGACAACATACCAACCGCAACGATATATCCTTCGGATCACGGTTCAACCTATCAAACCGGCTGATTTGATCCGGTTCTTATAACACTGATTCCTTTTAACTAAAATATGATCTTCAATAATTCCTTTTTGGGAAATTTATTTAGTAAAATTGACAGTTCTTTCCATGGGCTGGCATTGGGCCTAACAGACACAAACCCGAACAGGCTCAATAAAGGCCCACAAGAGCTACATTATCTTCCCAAGTGATAGAAAATCGTTGGGTTGGTAGTTGGTATGATTCGACGAGCAAATCTCCGTCCATTTACTTTTAGAGATTTGGTTTTTGTCACTACATTGAATTTCCTATTAATAACACATGATGGACATTTATAATTAAATAAATAAAAACATTTAGTTAAATAAATAAAGTAAAAGAAAACGACCCACCAAACCAAAATAAATAGATACATTGAACTTGAACCGATGACAGCTCTTAGCTCTTCTGACGAGACGCCATCACCATTCATCCAATGAATCCATCCATCAATCCATCCATTAGTCCCATGTTTGGCATTTTACTTTAAAACTCATGCGTTTAATACTCACTTTTTTCGCTACAAACCCCACACGCCCTTCATCTCTTCTATTCCTTTTCTCTCTCTCTATCGGTTCTCTTTTTGCCCTGTGCGTATAGGGTTTTCTGTGCTTACCCAGATCGTGGAATCGGTTCATGCTTCCAAAGATTGAAGCTTTTTGTTTTTTACTGCTCAGCCCAGTTGTGTTTCTCTCGTTGTCGTTTTTGCTCTCGATTTTGAGGATTTTGTTAGATCTGAGGAGGACGTTGACATATCTGGTGTTTCTGAGCGGCACTCATGTCGAAGATCCTCAAGCGCAGTGGTATGCTTCTGACATGCTGTCTATTTGTTTCTATTGACTATTGAGATGCAGTTGGGTTTGATTTTAGATTGGTTAGGGTTGATGGATTGTCGATCTGAAATTGGGGGTTTGTTGTTGAGATGTTTTTCTTATTTGATTTGATAGTCTGTTGATTCAATTGATGAATTCCATAGGTGTAATTGGTTTACTGGATTTTATATCTTTTTGCTTAGTACTGGATTTGTTTTGGTTGTTGTTAGGACGTGTAGGATTCAAGTATGTGTGTGTGATTTATGTGTACGATTGCTTTGATTTTCAGGAAATGACATGCTCTTTAGTGGGGAATCATTGTATAAGAGTTCACAGGAAGACGGCCTCTTTTTGTCCCTCGGTCATCAAGTGGATCTGTGCTATCCTATTCTTAAGAAAACTCGAGTCAGTGCGCCGTTTATCTTCTTTGAAGAGAATGTTGAGCAAAAGAATCAGGTCTCCATTGATGTTCTACCTGATGAGTGTGTCTTCGAGATATTGAGACGATTGCCTGGAGATCAAGAGAAAAGTGTGTGTGCCTGCGTGTCAAAGCGCTGGCTTATGCTCCTGAGCACTATTCACAGGGATGAACTGTGTAACTTTAAAGAGTCTAAGAAGGTTAGCGAGGATTGTGCTGATGATGGCTACCTTTCGAGGTGCCTGGAAGGAAAGAAGGCAACTGACGTTAGACTTGCAGCTATTGCTGTTGGGACTAGTGGTCATGGAGGATTGGGAAAACTCTCAATTCGCGGCAGTGTATTGGCTAGCAAGATGTCAAACTTTGGCCTTACAGCAATATCTCGGGGGTGTCCATCTTTGAAATCTCTTTCTTTGTGGGGTGTGTCTTCCATTGGAGATGAGGCTTTGGTTAATGTTGCAAATGGGTGTCACTTGCTCGAGAAGCTTGATCTGTCTCACTGTGCGACGTTAACTGACCGAGCTTTGATAGCCATTGCAAAGGGCTGTCGCGCGTTGACTGAGGTTAACATTGAGTCTTGCCCAAATATCGGAAATGAAGGTCTGAAAGCTCTTGGACAATACTGCTCGAGTTTGAAGTCTATTTCTTTGATTAACTGCCCACTTATCCAGGATCGAGGAATCATCAGTGTCCTCTCGGCTTCGTCTTTTGTACTGATGAAATTAAAACTCGAGGCGTTGAATATAACAGACATGTCCCTTGCAGTTGTTGGGCACTATGGCATGTCAATTACCGATCTAGTCATCTCTGGTCTTGCTAATGTCACGGAGAAGGGTTTCTGGGTTATGGGAAATGGGCATGGGTTGCAGAAGTTGACCAGCTTGGCTGTTACAGGTTGCCAGGGTGCAACTGATACATGCATTGAAGCCGTCGTTAAGGGGTGCCCAAACTTGAAGCAAATCTCCCTTCGCAAGTGCGTGATGATATCTGATAATGGAATGGTCTCTTTGGCCAGAAATGCTAGAGCTCTCACTAGCCTTCAAGTCGAGGAGTGCCACAGAATCACGCAGTGTGGGCTTTTTGGTACCATTTTTAGCTGCGGTGAGAAACTAAAAAGCCTAACCGTGTCTAAATGTTCGGGTATCAAAGATGCCATGGTCGGACTGTCTTCAGTTAGCCCTCAGAGTTCCATCCAGTCTCTGACCGTCCGGAACTGCCCTGGATTTGGCGATGCTAACTTAGTTGTCATCGCCAAGCTTTGTCCTCAACTTCAGCAGTTGGACTTCAGCGGTTGTTCAGGAATAACTGATGCTGGACTCCGTCCACTGTTTGAGTCATGCAAAGCAGGTCTTGTAAAGGTCAATCTCAATGGCTGCATAAATGTGACTGACGAAGTTGTTTCTGTTCTTGCTAAAGGGCATGGTTGGACTCTGAAAATGATCAATCTACGTGGCAGTAGGATCAGCAATGCAAGTCTTTTATCCATAGCAGATGGGTGTGTTTTGCTCAGTGAACTCGATATCTCCAACTGTGCAATCACCGATTACGGCATTGCAGCCTTAGCTAAGCATTTGAATCTTCAGATTCTTTCTTTATCTGGCTGCTCGAAGATTTCAGATAAGAGCATATCATCCTTGTTGAAAATCGGGCAGACACTTCTTGGGCTGAACATCAAGCATTGCAATGGAATCAGTTGCAACAAATTTGGCATCCTGACCGAGAAACTATGGGGCTGTGAAATTCTTGCATGAGCTCCAAATCTGTTAAACCCCCCTCAAAGGTATCGGACTATTACAGTAAGAAGAGAAGTCTAGCATTAAGTAAGCACATTTAAGTTTTTTTAGGGTCCGGTTGTGAGTCGTCCCTAGTTCAGCATCCCGGTTCCTTTTTCCAGGGTCGTTGGCTGTTTTTCTCCGTTTTTTAGGTTTCCTTCTCGAAGGGAGGAAAAACCTTTTTCGGAGTTTTGGCTTCTCAAAAATTGAGAATGCTCCTTGCCAATACAGATCACTGGGTACTTGGTTTAAGATATGCATCCTTCGTGCTCTTATGTTACCGGGTTTCTAGTATCAGTACCTGGAGTTTTAGCTGCAGCCTCGAGTTGGTCATTTAGTACTCAATAAATTCCTACTCGTGCTGCAGGCTGTTCTATCATCCCGCAGTTCATTCCCAAGTCTGTTCTCCATCAAGGCTTCTAAAGAAAGGTCTGTCACACTTTTTTGAACTCCAATGAGTTTTTCCCCATGTGACACACTTCTCTTAGCATCACTTGGTGGGGCGAGTCAGTTTGTAAGACCTGGCCGTGTTTGCAGCATGTTTAGTTGTCGATCGTGTGCCTGCATAGTTTCGGGGCTTGGGTGTGGACTGATGCGAGTTTCTCGCATCAGCCGAGGCAACTCTTCCGTTTTTGTGACGAAGGGTTTAGCCTTTTTTTTACCAAGACCTTAGTTTTTGCTGGCTTCACTTTTTCTTTCAACAGCTGCAATCCTGCGTCTTTTATATGTAATAAAATTCAAGTCGTTATAACTTTCATGCTATCTTTATGTAGAGGAAAAAAAAAAGCCTTGTTTTTTATTTACAAGCTCTTACAAGCAGTAACGTGTATATGCATGTGTGATAATCATATCAAGACTCATTTTCGGCTCAAACTATCTTTTTTGCTGCCATGGTATTCTAATGATGAACGTCATCCATAGCGGACATGTACGACATAATTAATCTATAATCCACTCCCACTTTACAGATCTCTCAATTTCGGCAACGAGTCCGAAACAGAGTGCTCTATCACCGAATCAGAAAAAAAACAGAGCACTCTGCCGAGCTTTGTCGGACACTGATTTATCAAACTTGTCCTCAACGAGTCTGAAGTCGACTCCTACACATTCTTTTCTGCAAGATATAGATAGCGACAACTCCGAAACTCCGTCGTTTGACGAGTCAGCGACGCTGTCACATTGTCACCAATTGGTGCTACAATAAAAAGAAAGACATTGTTGTCCAAAATGGAGGGTTTTTATAGAGAATAGAGATTCAATCAAAATGGACTAGAGAATGACACAATAGTACCAAACTTCACCATGTAAAACAACAAACCGTTACTTATTATTCTATCAACATATACAACATGTAAATGTAACAAATTACCGAACTCTATGTAACCTGTTTACGCTAAAATGATGTGAATATAGTGTTGTCACCTAGGGCCAGATAATCGGACAGCGGATAGATATCCATCGCTATTGCAGTCGGAAGGTCCAGACGACGTGCCACCTTCACTGCTCATGGACTTGAAGAAGGTAGAGTAAAGGCGGGGAGCCCATTTGCGAGGCGGTTGGAGGAGTTGGAACACCGCACACACCTTCGAGCATTTGAACTACTTTGGTCATGGAGGGACGAAGATACATGTCGTCTTGAATACACCACAGTGCCACTTTTAAGGCTATAAGGACACGTTCGTCGTGTTCGTCTTTCTTTAACTTTGTGTTGAGGATGTCTAGGATTTTTCCTTCTTCCATCATTTTGAATGCGTAGGTTGGGAAGTGGGATTTCTCTGAGATCTCGTTTGGGTCGTAGTTTTTTCTTCCACCAATGATCTCTAATAGGACCATTCCGTAGCTGTAGACGTCACTTTTTTCTGAAATGGCGTAGTTGGTGATCCATTCAGGGGCTAAGTAGCCTCTGGTGCCTCTAAGTGTCGTGAAGACGTGACTTTGCTCACGGTTCATTAGCTTAGCCAGTCCAAAGTCAGAGACCTTTGCGTGATAATTGTCATCAAGAAGTACATTTTCAGGCTTGATATCGCAATGAACAATTTTCACGTCGCAGTCTTCGTGGAGGTAGGGCCAGACCCTTGGCTGTTCCTAAGGCAATGTTGAACCTTGTGTCCCAATCAAGCATATGTCCTTCTTTCCGTTTAAAAATCCATCGCTCAAGCGACCCATTGGCCATGTACTCGTAGGCTCCTTCTGCGCAAAAGCCACGCAGTTTCACTAAATGGACGTGATGAATGCTGCCTATTATGCTCACTTAAGCCCGAAACTCTTTCTTTCCTTGACCAATACCTTCCAACTGTTTTACAGCGATCTGAGACCCGTCGGGGAGCTTGCCAAGGTACACGCATCCAAAACCTCCTTGACCGAGTTTATTGATGAAGCCGTTAGTTGCAGTCTCCAGATCTTTGTAAGTGAAACGAATTGGCATACCTGACAAGCTCTCCAAGAAGTTATCCTCATCGGACGCATCCTTTATAGATTCTGGCGGAATCTTCTTTGTCTTGTAATATCTGAAGCCGCCAAAGAGTAGGCCTAATATTACCACCACAGTTCCAACCGCTATGATCACAATGTACGGAAAGTGATTCTTGGTGACTTCCTGTCCATTGCTTGAAACCTTAATAAATGAGACCACTCCAGACCTTTCACCAATGTTCTGGAAACTCCCGATACTTTCAAACATAAAGCAACTCTTCGTTCTGTTTTGATAGAACATGGCAGCGCAAGAGCAGTTCCGTAAACAAGATTCTTTGCAAACTTGCAAATCTGTTTTCGCAGCTGGCTGCACATAATCAAGTGCAAAGTAGCTCAGTCCATCTCCTGCGCTGATTAATTCTGTACCTCCCAGAGGCTGATCACAAGCGGGTAAGCGACCAGAATTACATTTTGGATATGAGATCAGACTCTGAGGGCACTGGCACCTGCTTTCATCGACGCAGATTGAATAAGTGTCACACGACTCAGGTGTGTCACAACGGTTACTTGGAATCCTCTGTGATGATGCAAGACTAGAGCCTCCGCTCTGAAGAGTTCTAAAATTGACAAATCCGTCACTGCACAAGACAGCCACCCAAGTAACATTAGGATTAGAATCCGTAGAGAAAACGAACTGCAACAATAACAATTTGCTTCGATCATAGAACTTCCAAGAATTTGAATCAATTCGAGCAGATGTAGTCTCCCCGCCGTTCTGATTTACAATTTTTCTCGTGTCCTTTGCCATGGACCAATATGGCTGCAAAGTTGGAAACCCCGGATATAAAATCATATCACCAGATTTAATTTCCAAGAAATAACTCAACTTATTCGAACTTGGGTCACTTTCTAGCTTCATCCCTTCAACAAAATCTTGATTCGAAACGAGCGTGTCTGATGGATGCTTAAAACTCTCCCACACAATATTACCATCATTTCGAAGAAAGGCCAAATTCCCCGACTCTTGCATCTCCATTCGGACCACACCTTTACCGCCCGTATCCGTAGACCAAACCCGCTTCCCATCGCTCTCCAAATAAGCATTCCCATCTTTCTCAAAGAAAAAAGTATCCATATTCTTAACAGGAGACTCTCTATTCGCAGTCCAAATTACCGTGTTACTGTCCTTATGGATGATCACTAGAAGAAAGTGCGTAACATCTTCTGTGGTCTTAAATGCAAAGGCAAAAGTTGATCCATTTGATACTAGGAACTGCCCATTTCTATCAATGTAAGTCATTTGAGGCGCCTTGAAATCCGGTTGCAACGAGCCGAAGTTCTGGATGCTGGCTTGGGAGATCTTTGACTTAATAAGCGCAGATCATGTTGTGACTAGCAATTGAATCAAACCAAATGTAGACATCTTTACAGCAACTCTCCAAATACAAAAACAGCTTCCAGTATGTAGTAATTGCTTCTTCTTCAATCAAACCCCATAATCAAATTTCAGAAAGTTCCTGCCCAAATTAACAAACTGACAATCCTAACTCTAGAATATGCAAAATTCGCAAACCCAACCAATTCAAAATTGAGAACAGACCCAGTTGAATTCAGAGCTATGTATAGCTATTGAGCAACATAATTACCAGAAACAATCAATGAAAAAGCCTCAAGTAGCAAGTCTGAGCACTTGAGAAAGTCCAAAGTGAAATACAAAAATGTTGAAGCTGGATCAAAATGTTGTAAAAAGATCCAACCTTTAACGTCACCCACTAACAAGAATCACAGAAAGTTTCAATCTTTAAGATGCTTAGGGTTCAGACAAGGCTCATGCTTCATGTTCATGTGAAACAAAGGTTCAACAGCTGACATGGGTGTCTCTTTCTGATCTGGATTTTTGCTAAATCTGTGGATGCCTTGCTGCAAAAGCATGGCTGAAGAAGCTGGATAAATATTGAGACTTGAGAGAGAGGAAGAAGACAGCAAGAGATTTGAGATTTTCAAGTTTTGTTTTTTGTTATTAAAAAATGAAACTTTATGTGTGGTATGAAAATGAAAATGATGAACTGGAAAAACAACTAAACAAGGGATTGAAAGATGTTCGTGGATGACAGGTCTGCATGAGGGGCTTCTTTTATTGCAAACTTTATCCCAACTTTGGGGTAGCAGCACAAGGGAAGCTCATGCTCAAAGAAATTTTAGTAATCTTCTCCAATTCCCATCTCTTTTACTTGTAACTCAAAGCATTCATGGGTTCAAGAGTTGTTATGACTTTAAGAGTCTTTGGACCAATTCTACTCTTTACCCATTTGGTTTTTTGGTTCTAGAATGCCTCGCCATGTTATTTCATTCAAATAGAGTATCGGTTAGTTCTGCATAAAAATATGAAATTTGAGTATTGTTTGTATAATTCAATATAAGTTTTCATCGTTTATACCAACATGTATGACATATAACCAATTGAACTTCAACATATATTGAAGATATGCGACTAAGTCACAAACGTGTAGTCTAAATAGTGAACATGTGAAAGGTCGACGACTAGCCAATTGTGCTCAGGTGAGCCTGTTGAGGTCTTGTGGAGCTCGTGTTGTGGATTGAGGGTGGGACTTGGGAGAGGGAATAGGAACTATTAGGAAGGAGATGAGGTAGATATGAGTTTCAATTACTCAAAGGGTGGTGAGTAAGAAAGATCGTATTTAAGGCAAAAGTTTTGGAGTAGCCAATACTTCCCCAACCACCTCTAAACTCCATTGTACAAGCTTTAACTCCACCATTTTGAATTCTTGAGTAATGTTATCAAGGTCTAGTGGTACATTGGCTTATTTGGCTTATGTATCATATCCAAATACATAATACTAGGACTAGCCTTTTGATGCCTTGAAGTTGAACACATGCTATCCTTAATCTCCTCTACCCTTGTCTTGTTTAGAAGACACTTCCAAGTTTTCCACAAGTCATGCCCCAAACATGTCCAAGTCTCAAAATCACACGTGATGCATGAAACATCCTTCCTCGAACCAAAACTAATCCATTAAGTTTCTCCTTGTTCTGCAGATCGAACTGAATGAATATCAGTCAATCAAGATAATTTGAACGCATAAAATGAACGGACATACTAGTAAAACAATGATCGCGAAGTCTAGCTACTGTCTAGTAGTATATTCTCTTCGTCTATAGGCTCGCAAATTTGCAACGGTGTACATTTGATACGGAAAAGCAAGTAAAGGACATGTTTAGGAAGATGAAACCTAATTAATGTGGCTCAATTTTCTTGAACTACGAGTAATACATACTTTTAATGATACTTACTCCAAGATAGACGACAAGGTACAATAATTTCCACATGAGTGGAAATCTTGCTTCAACTTTTTTTCCCTTTTTTTAATTACTTATTTTGGTAATCAAGTGTGTGTTTTAGTATTTAATTGATTGGGTCTAAAAGGGACACCCCCTTCATTGATTGGGATAGTTGTATGTGGCGATTTTCTTTTGTCTAATTCTTATTCACTGTATTATTAGCTATCTTCGTTTAATTATGATCGTGTCATACAGTCTTTCACTACACTTATCATCCTGCTCGATCATAATCATCAATGCCAACTTATTAACATTTACCAGCATTTTCTGTAAATTTCTATTACTGTAAATCGTATAATTTACATAAATTGATGAGAATAAAATGCGGAATTATGATCGTTCTCCAATGCCATAAGATCAAGACAATCATTGATATAATACAAATTTATCCTCTTTTACTAAACCGCATTTTAGTAGCAGGTTGGATTATAAGAGTAACGACTTGGTTATAATTGCTTTATTATACTAATAAAGAATGATTAGGTTAATTAAACCAACTTTGTTCTGAGTTACAAGGAATCAACGGCTAGGTTAATCTCCAGGACCATTGGTTGAGATTTTTACTAATCTTATTCAATCTGTTAATCTGCTCAGGTTTCCAAAAGATACTCCATCTTTTCCTACAAGCAACTTATAAAAAGATTGCCTTTGAAACTTTGCTGGAAAAAAAAGAAAAATATACTCCTATCCTTACCTTAAAACCTAAATCCTAAATCCGAATTCCGCTCGGACCTAAAGGGTCAATATAAAGGTTTCACTCCTACCCCATTGTGCCATGGGTGAGGTTTGAATTTTAGACTTTCAAGATAATATTCTTACCAGTAGACCACACCTAAATCGGCAATTACTTGATTTTGTGTCATGCAAACACTGGAATTTATTCCACAAGTAACTCCCATTCTCTCATCCAGCCCAACATTGGCATGGTCCAAATATAAACTGAACACGCAGCCAACACAAATATCCTCAAGTTGTTCATCTCAGATTCGGATACAGAACTACCAACAACCAAAGAAACAATACAAAACCGTGTAAATTCTAATATGCAACAACCTGAACATTTTCACAGGCAAGCCATTTAACGTAACATAAAGCCTAGTTAGTTTTCACTTGACTGCGTATAGCAGGTGACTGTTTTGTATCTCGATCAGTTCAACGCTGACGACAATTTAACAAGTCTATGATTCTTATGTAAGTGTGCATATTCTAACGTGACAACCCTGCCAATTATTGGCTAACAAGATGACTTTACGCAACAAAGAACACGGAAAGTAGGGAACAGCAACAGCATGACCTCCTTACATCTCGATAATACACGGGGACCTACAACAACATTATAGTGTGTCCTAAAAGAAAGAGAAAACAGTACATTTATTCACTCGCAACCAATCCTACATGCTCCTAATCATAACTTTAACAAAAGGCAGTGCGTTAAGCCACGTAGTTTGCAACATTGTCACAAAAATATTTCTAGATATTTTGGTTATAAGCTTTTGAGAATCTAGAGTTCATAAATCATGAAGGCGCAGTTTCTTAAGAAGTCGGTTGGGACTCAAAACACGAACAAGACACATATTTTCTAACTTTAATCATAATAACGAAAAGCCAAAGAGTTTGGGATGGTCAGCGAATACATACAAAACTCATTAACTCCATCTCCTCGCATCAAAATTTAGGTGCACGGAATTGTTTGTACTAACCTGGATAGTGTATTACTTGAGGATTTCCACCATGCAAAAGGCATATCATTTCTTCAGCTGGATGAGTGCGTGGTTGAGAGAGTGCCTTGCGCTTTTGACTACGGTTATCCATGAGTAAATATTTGGCATCAACTTCTTTAGGAAATAATTCCTTTGAGATGGAATATTTTGATCTAGTGTTCTGAAATTCCTGATGGTGACCTTGCTTATTGATATCTTCTGAGCCACGGCTCGGACCCAGCCGCAACGAAAGGTCAACACTAAGAGTAGGCGGCATTTGAGGCAGTATATTAAATATAGCGTCTTCGGGCTTCCTTAGAGAGCTTATGTCATTTGTGATACTTTTCTTTCCAGGCAAAGAACTGCAGCTCAACTGTGGGTCATCGCCCACATAGTACAATGGATAGACCGAATGCCCTTGAACTGAGGCTGTGCATGTTTCAGGAGCTACCGACATACTGGAACTATATAGCGGACGGAAGTGGAGAGGGAAGTTCTTGTAGGGGATGTTGTCCAAGTTAACATCCAGCTGTGACACCGCTGCAGCATTGTTGAATATGTCGGAATACAAAGCCATGCAATGGGGACTGGTAATGGAATTTTTCAAATTGGAATGACAGCTAGGCATAGGCTCTTGCGGATAGGGATTTAAATAACGCCTAGGATCATTGTCCCGCTGGCTCCTTGACGCTCTTCTCGGAATGCAGCCCAAATGAAGAGCAGCTATAATCAACCAGCAAACAACAACTATAAATCACGAATTCACACCACTGCAAATCTCACCGCAAAAGTATTAATACGCACCTTCTATGCAAGGTTGAAGAAACTCTCCAGTTTCCGCATCATCATCCCGTCGAATTATAGTGTTAATAGCATCATTTAATCTGTCCCAAAGCGTCGCAAGATCCATATACTCAGCCTACACATAATGTAACAATCTAAACTCCAACAAAAGGCAGCATAATCCATCAAAACATCAAGCATTGTTCCAAGTTCCAACTGTCTAAAGACTCTAAACCAATCAATCCACATTCATACGACAAAAAAATGGTACAAAAACCAAACCTCAGAATTGGCTTTTGAGTACATAATCTCTTCAGCTTTGAGAACCACAATTGGCAGCTTCTCCTGCCATTCCTTGTTCCTCTTAGTACCTGAGCTGTGAATCTCACTAACAACCCTAATTGCCAATTTTACAACCATGTCCAGAAATGATATAAAAGACATCAAATTTGACAAACTAGGATAGTGAGAATCATCTGAATACCTGAAAATTTCTTGAATGAGGGAACCTCTGATGGGTTGGTGTCTGTCACTGTGCCAAGCTCTTCTAACACATTCATAAGGCCTTGGGCCTGGTCTAGGCATGTTGATGATGATGAAGTCTCAGACCTCTCAACACAACAACTAACTTGAGATGATGAAACACAAGAAAAAGAGTGAGATTGTTTAACCAAATTTCCAACACCCCAACTCCTGAAATCTAAAAAAGATTCAGACTTTACAATCAAATTTCCAAATGCTGCACAAAACCAGAAGTCAAGGAGGAGCTGGTCTGCTGGTGAGAGGGAGAGAGAGTGAGGGAAAAATGGAAGATGTGGGTGAGAGTTTTTTTACCCTTTATCAAAAAATTGAAAATCGATGAGATTGAGACTGAAAGTTGGGTCGAAATTTTGATCTTTTTTAATTTGAGTGAATGCAATGAGAGAGAGAGGGAAGTGACAAGTGAGAGGATAGGAGAAGGTGTCCCCCCACTGGGTACACGTGCCTGCTTATGCAAGGCCCATGAGTCCCATTGTATGTCGTGACCACTTATTGGAGCCCATTTGATGCATCTCCAATTGGAGCCCACTTGATGCATGACACACTAGTTATTGCATTGAAGAGAAATAAAAAAAAAATGGTTAAGCACACTTTTCAGGTCAAGCTTATTTGATGATAAAAGTGAAAGTAATGAAAATCACATGGACTTTATTACATATTTTGATATGGGTAATGAGATTTAACGAGGTTGATTATAAGTGGAAATAAATTTATGTATTAGATTAGAATGATCGTAATATTTAGAAAATTTTGTTAAGAATAATTCTAACTTTCATCCGTTGAGAATAATCTCAATTTTGAATTATATCTAAATAATTTCAACTTTGATGCTTGTTTGATGACAACATACATTTTTCAAAAATAATTATAAATTAAAAAAAAAAACATTCAAAACAAATATAAACAAATATTTAAAAAAAAAACCTTCGCATGAAAAGTCCAACAGACAAACCATCAGCCCATTAACAGCCTATTTGCCACACTCTAAAATTTATTAGGCCGGCCCAACAAACACGTCACGTGCACAATCTACCATGGCGTCGTTTCGTCCAATACTTTAATCTGATCGAAATCGAACGACAGAGATAAGTCAGCGGGAAGATGACGAAACCAGGACAACAACCCCACGTGGGAATCTGAAAGCGGCATGCACGCTATCCACGTGTCATAAATCATAATACACACCTTCTAAGTTCTACCAAATAAAGGCATACTATTCTTCTCGTTTCTATTTTAATTTCTTGAGATTTCCTTTTTGACAGTTTTATTTTTTACATTATATCTTGCATAATTTTTTTATTACTTTATTTTTTATATCCATATATTTTATTTCTTTCTGACACTTTTGTTATTTCTTACTCCCTCCGTCTCATTATTATCTTCCGTTTGGTAGTTATCACGGTTTTTAAGAAATTTTATGTTATGTGAGATAAAAGTAGGAAAGAGAATGAGTGAAAAATGAATATATTGTAAAAAGTAGGAAATAGAATGAATAAAAAATAAATAGATTGAAGAGATAATGTAATTGTGAGAGAGAAAAATTATGAGTAGAATGTAAAAAGTAGGAAAGTGAATAGATTGGAGAGAGTGTATAATTGTGAGAGAAAAAAATTATGAGTAGAATGTAAAAAGTAGAAAAGAGAGAAAAAAAATTCTATTTAAGGAAACAGAAGAAAATTTTGGGACACCAAACAAGAAAATGAGAAGAAAAATATGGGACGGAGGGAGTAATAATCATGACACAACCCAAAAAAACAAGTATGAAGAGAAAGGAATACAAAATTACAAATACTTTAGATAAAATTATTTACTCCCTCTGTCCGGGAATGAAGTGTATATCTGGGGGAGGGACACGTTTTTTAATGTAAAGTGTGAAAGTGTGGTGATAGTGTGAGAATGTGAGTGAGTGAGTGTGTGTGTGAGTGTGAGTGTGAATGTGAGTGTGTGTGAATGAGAGTGTGTGTGAGTGAGGATAATGTAAAAGTAGGAAAGTGAATAGTAATAAAGTAGAAAAGAGAGTGTATTGAGAGAAAAATAATTATGTGAGTGATATATTAATGTAAAAGTATGAAAATGAATAGTAATAAAGTAAGAAAGAGAATGTATTGAGATAAAAAATATGAGAAATAATTATTATAAAAGAAAATAGGAAGAATATAAGAAGAACGATCAAAAAGAAAAGTAGGAAGAAATGAAATTGGATTGTATTGGATTGGAGTGAGATTGGATTGGATGATCTGTCTCGTTCAGTTCGAAACTGGATCAGTACGTTGCGTCAGATTTACACCCTAAAAGCTCCCCCATCCACTTGTCACGTGACACTCTTCTACACACTTCAATTTCATTAAATTTAATAAAATCAAAATATCTTCACCAGTCCCTATAGATGTACAACCGGGTCATCCGGAATCAGACCGAACCGGATTTTCTCGGATCCGGTGATCTGTAATCAGAATTTGATGAAATGGAGGATCGGGATTGGATATTTCGGTCCGGGTGCGGTTCGGGTCCGGGTTTAGATCGAAAAGAAAACCCAATTTTTTCTTTAATTTTTTTTGTTTTTCTGGATTTGGACCGGATCGGATCGGAAAATGATAAAAATTCGATCCGGATCCGGAACTGCAAAATTCCAGTCGGGTCCACCGGAAACCGAAAAAATCATCCAAAATTCCGGTCGGATTATTTTTGTGCATCCCTACCAGTCCCAGTCCGACCGATAGACCGAAAGATATTCGAAGAGGCTCACATCACGGACACGGTCTGATTTTCAACTTAAAGTTAATTTAAACAGTATCCGAACGTCGACGCTTGAAGTCCAATTAAAGCATCCCACTTTTTCATATGCGATTTATCAGCAGCAGCTTCTGCAGAATAATAAATATTTAAATTTAAAAACTGCGATTAATCTCAGCCGTCCATTGCGAAGAAGTTAATCAGTGATTATAAGAATCTCCGCAATGGAAATGGTTGATTAAGTTTTCTCTCTCTTCGATCGGATTGAAGCACGGATGCTGATGATCTCTCCGACGCCGTTCTCACTGCTTTGTGCTCTCATTCTATGCTTGCCGCTCGCTGTGGTGTTTAACACGTCTCCGATTACGAATAAGACTGCTAAAGCGGTTGTGGATGTCGATGCTCCGGGGACGGTTGAGTTTAGTAACGTTGCGGATTTCAGTGAGCTGCGTGTTGTTAAAGGGAATTTTTCAGATGGAATCGAAGTGGGGTTGAGTGGAAAAGTTGAAAGTTTGAGTCTTGAATCGGTTGCTGAAGCGGAAAGTTTAGCGAAAAACAGAGCAGCGGATGATGAGGAAGAAGAAACAAAGCAATCGCCGCCTCCGCCGCTTTTGTCGCCACCGCCTCTGCCGCCGATTCAGGTCGATTACAAAGACGACTATATGAAACTATCTGCGGCGTCGATGGTGGATTCGAGGGCAAGAAGGCCGTTTAAAGTAGCGTTCATGTTCTTGATTACAGATGCTCTGCCTTTCGCGCCGCTTTGGGAAGCGTTTTTTCGCCACGCGCCGACGAAGTTGTACAACGTGTATATCCATGCTAACCCATTGATCAAGAACTCCACCGTCTTCAGCGGCGTGTTTGCTAATAGGCTTATTGAGTCAAAACCTACAAGAAGATACTCCCCCACTCTCATCTCGGCAGCGCGTCGATTGCTAGCACAGGCACTCATCAACGATTCATCCAATTCGCATTTCGCTCTTATCTCCGCGTCCTGCATTCCGCTACACTCGTTTAAATTCGTGTACAAGACGCTGACTTCGTCACGCAAAAGCTTCATCGAGATTTTACCGAATGAGCCCGGCGCGTATGATAGGTGGACGGCGCGTGGTGATTTAGCAATGCTGCCAGATGTCCCATTTGAACTGTCACGAATAGGATCGCAGTTCTGGGTACTCACGCGTCGACACGCGCGGACAGTAATTCGGGACAAGCGACTGTGGGCAAAGTTCAAACAAGAGTGCACTCGATGGTACGATTGTTACCCTGAGGAAAGCTACTTCCCGACATTACTAAGCGTTCGAGACGAGAAGGGTTGCGTGCCAGCCACATTGACGCATGTGGACTGGAAAGGTAGAGAGGATGGGCATCCCAAGACTTACTCGTCCGAAGAAGTTGACATTGAGTTGATAACCAGGCTTAGGAGCGAGCGACCTCGTTACGGCGATGAGTTGGATGAGGAAATGAAGGAGAATGCAACGGATTCGGGTGTTGCGAAGAGGCGGCATCCGTTTCTTTTTGCTAGGAAATTCGACGCGGACACGATCGGACAATTGATGGGGCTTGCTGGTGTGATTTTGAAGGACTAGTTGCAAATGGCTTTGTACATTGTGTGTGTTTAGGGAACTGGGTGACAAAACCAGGATTGAACCTGTAGATTTTGTCATGTGGGAATTTGAATGTTGAATGAAACTGAATGCTTTACTCTTTTAGAGTTTTAGTAACTCTTGGTTATTGTTCAACGTATAGTATTGGGGACTTGAGGATATATGATGATAATCTCTAGTTCAAGCCCTATCTCTGAGGGACAAAAGGTGCACTGGATTAAAGCTACAAGGGCCACCACTACAGCATTTTAAGGGTGCAAACTCTTTAATTTCAACATTTGAGGCTCCAAGAAGTTGAATAAGTACAATCCAACAAAGGATGGAGTTTGGTAAAAGGGAGTGTGATCAATAAAAACAAAAGCATATTAAAGTTTGTGGCCAAATCAATTATGTTGAAATATTTGGACTTGTGTTGATTAGAATTTTGTTTGTGAAAACTGACATCATTGACTGCTGTACTGTTAGTGGGCTTTGGAAGATGCTCAGTTGGGCCGGGCCACATTTACAGTGTCTGTAGCATTACTGCCGTCGCGTCGCGCGGCTCACGGTCAATGGAAACATGGACTCATAGTTTTCATGTATTTGCAATTAAACCCCTTTTAAGTTTTAACCTTATACTAATATCGAATTAACGGTTGAGATACATCCACATCATCATGATCTAAGAACATTCTAGAGGCCTCGTGTATGTTAAACCCTAACTAAACAAAAACCCAGTCGCCGATCCCTATTTTTCGTATCCTTCAAAGCTTTAATATCCATTGTCCATACATCGGCAATGGCGGCGGTTACGTCGAGGTCGATGCTGAAATCATCCTTCGTTGCTCTCAATCTGTTCAATAAGTCGAAGCCGATTGTCAACCGGATGTTCCCTCTCCGCGCTTTACCTTCGATCGAATCTTCTGCGTCCCAATTAATCAACCAAATGGAAGGTTTTGATGAGAAGATGCTGACGCAGCAGCTGCCGGCACGGATCATGAGACCGCAATCGGTCTCTGAAGTGATGCTGATGGCTAGGTACTATCGTAAGGTGCCAGTTATAGAAGAAGATGAGGATGATGATGAGGAATTTGAGGATGAAAGTGATATTGATATGATTGATGAAGAAGATGACGAAGACGAGGATGATGATGAATTTGACGATGAGGACGAGGAGTTCGTCAAAACAAAAGTTCGCACCCGAAGCCATCGAGACCTTTGAAGTTTGAATACTCCCTATGGGCAAGTGAATGTGATCCTATTGAAATTCCATTTTTGGCAATCTATTTGATCATTGTTGTGTCTCAATCTTGAATCATCCCAATAATGAAATGAAACAGCCTCAATGTGGTTACTTTTTATGTATGTGTGATGAAATGAATACGGAGATTAGATTAGAAGTACCTAGTAGGCATAACTGGCGTAGGAGCGTGGCAGTAGTAGTGTGTTTGTCCGCTGAGTTTTGCCAATGTAGCCGGACCTCGCATACCTTCTCTGGCGTAGTGCTGCCACAAGAGCTGTTCCTGAGTGAGGAGCACTTGCTTCTTTTCCATATCAGCCATTTGGACATATGAAGGAGGTGGGATTGTCAATGATGCGATGAATGGGTCTTGGTTGATGGGTTGGATGGAACCGTCAGGAGATGATAAGGCTAGAATGTGATTTGAGGTTTTGGGGTTTGGTAATGCAACGCTGCTCGCGCTGCCTCCTGTTAACTGAGCAGTGTTGATGTGTTGTCTCACTATTCCTTGATCATACAATCCATTCAGTAATAAAGCATCTAATCCACCGCCTAATGCTGGTTTTTGCTTTGCGAGGTTACTGGCCGATTCAACCAGAGCCAGTTCCCAATCAGCTTTTCCTGGATCCGCAGCTGGGGATTGCCAAGCAGAAGTAGCATCAGGTTCCCATGATCCATTTGCGGATGGTTCAGCAAATAAAGCCAATGCTAACATATTACCCTGGTCATCAGCTGAAACTGCATCACCCCTTAAGTCAACTAAATCTCCGGCCACTTGTGGCGCCTGAGCCTCCTCTGGCTCTGGTGCTGGAGGTTGCGGAGGAAGAAAATCTTCTGGTGCAGGAAGTGCTTTTGTTTCATTCATGTCTAGTACATGCTCTTCCTCTTCTGCTCCCGATGTGGTTGCTTCCTGAACTTTATCCGGGCTCTTTGGTGGTTTCGATCTGTACCTTACATATTCTTCTAAACTCTCCAACAGCTTTGCACTTATCCTCTGAACATCAGGATACTCAGAAGACCTTCCTACACCGACATCCTTACACCAGCCATAAAACACTATCAGATCATCAATCTGCTTCGCGGTACTTACATACGCCTCAAACGCCTTAACACAACCCTCATACTCCATGTCAAAAAATCTATCAAGCAACACTGCCAAAACTTCACATATATCCGCATACAATTGGAAACTCTCCCTCACAACAGGATACAGCGCTATCAAAACCATCCTACAGTTCTTCGCCAACCCTGTTGACCTACACCCCAAGAACCTATCCAACAGCCTTCCCAATTGCCTCATCCTCGCAAATATTCCCTCCAGGGCCATTTCCTTCAAAGGCATCATACCTTTACTCCCTTCAGACGAATTCACATTGACATTCACATCGCTATAACTATAAGACCTCGTCCTCCTAGTCCCGTAGCCTTCCTCCATTTCTCTTCCGCCTCTTACCTTACTCTCAAGCATCAAATACTCAACCTTCTCATCCAAATACAATGCGTAAGCCCTAACAAAAGCCGAATGATCCCAAGAACTCGAATGCGCCTCATCCCTAAATCCACCTAAATTCAAAACCCTAATTCCTTTCCTACTATAACCCCAAATCTCCTTCATAAACAACTCAGATCCTTCAATCAACAATCTATCCACCAACATCAACGATTTCAACGCTACAATCCAATCCCTAGTCTTCCTCAACCGCTTCGAAATCGCTACCACAAACGCATAAACATATCCACTAGACCGCGAAATTAAACTCGATATAAATCGAACCTGCTTCTCATCAGGTGGATCTTCCTCGTGACTCGTCGCTTTCACCACCGCTACTTCCAGATCCGGCGCTGTAGTGCTGGTTACCTTCGCTAGTCCAATGCTCGTCTGGTCCTTCACCTTCCCTATCGCTTTCCTCAGAGCCATGTTAAGAACGATTATCGATGTGGCCGGAAAAAGATCGGCAAACGGTGGTCGGAGCTCAGTCGACGGTGGAGAGCGACGCTGAGAGTGAAATGGGAGCGAGGGTTTATATATAATTCCGGAATTTGAAAAAATTTAAATAATCGAATTAATCTAAGCCGTTGGATTAGGTGATAGTTCGAGATTGCGTGGTGTATGTACTGTATACTGGAATCGGATTCGGTACTGAGCTGTGGAACGACACGTGTCGCATTTTCAGTTGATAAGAAGTTTCTTGAAGTAACTTTACAAAAAGTCGCCACTCAGTTAAAAGTGAATGACACGTGTCGTTGACACCGTAAATTAAGGCTTATAGAAAAACGTTTCAGGGTTCGAGTTGGGCCGTTCATCTTGACGAACGCTGAATGATCCGTTTGAGCTGCATTCAGTTAGCAAACGGCGCCGTTTAACTGGTTCCAAACCAGGCCGTACGATTGAACAACATTGTATGGCAACTGAGACATCGATACGTTTGTACTAGTAGTAGTACTCTAGTACTTGGATTTAGTTGGGTGGGATTAAGAATTTGAGATAGAGGAGTGACTGATGAACAGTGAGTTTGATGAGGTGACAAGATCAATAATGATGTTCGTTTCTAACGTTCGAACAATGGAAAATGAATAAACCTCGAGAATCATATGTCAGGGCGAACATCGAAATCTTGAGTTATTTATTGCAATTTGGATTTGAGTTTTGTGATGGTATGATTGTGGCGTGCAGGGTGCGAGGCCTAGAGGGTTTCATTTTTGATCCTCCTATTGCTAAGGCCTGGAAAACTGCCAGGTGCTGTCCTACTCATATGGTTATTGAATTCAGCTTGTTGCTTTCTCTTTAGCATTCGCTCCAAAAATTAAGTGGCTCACAGTTTTGTTTTCACATGGAATGTTATATACGTACTTAATTTGTGTTGTGTTACCATTGAAATGCTACGCAAATTCCCTGTTCAGCTGGATGTACATGTTTGTTAGCACTACTCGTGTCAAAAGCAGTATGGAAAAAACTCGCTTTCAAATTTTATGTTTCCTGCGCGAGACTGCTGATGTTCACTTCTTCATGTGCCGTGTTTGGCTAATTATGATTTTAACATGCATGCATCTCAAAGTGGAAGCTGAATATTGATTCTTTGACTATAATATTCAATTTGCTTAGTGAAACTATTTCAGAAGCCTACGTAGGAGTACGGAAAAGACTGCTTAGAGGCTAGAGCTGTGCATGTGGGCGCTGTTCAACCAGGGGATCGTGTGCTAATAAATAATTGATGACAAGGGTTTAGCTACAGGTGGGTGTACCTTATCCGCTTCCATTAGATTGATATGTATGCTTTACGCAACTCCATCATTAGATGCTCAAAACATCAGTTCTCGATACTTTTTGTGAAAATAAAAGACAATAATCTGATTATGGTATGAGTGGAGCCAGGATGAACTCAAAGTGTATGAAGGGGACCAATGGCAAAGATGGGCTTAAAAGCTTTAACAATGGTGAATTTGATTATGGGAACGTGACTGGTCATGCCTGAGTTTTGCGTCATCCTCAGTCATGTAGGCTACCTGAACTCAACATGTTTGATTGTCACTGCTCCTCAGTTAACATGTTTGTATAAATACCCTTGCTATCTAATTCCACTTGTAACACTTCTTTCCTACAATTGCTATTGACAACAACAATATTGGGACCCTCTGAAGTTACAGAGTTCCTCAAAGGGCCAGCCAGTTGTTGTACAAGTACAAACCTGCACCAGTTGTGCTATTCAAATATGGACTTCATCTTTTTAACATGTACTTGGTTCATATAACTACAAAAACACAAGGACAACAGCCTCCTCAGATGTGCCTGATATCCATATAGGTAAAGGAGCAAAACTATGTGTGGGCCATCATCTCCACTCCCAACGAAGATCAGACGATATGGTTGAATTTCATCCTCTGCTAAAATGGCTAATGTGACGTAAAAGCCTCGCTAGGAAAGTGTTGTGGCATATGGTTGCTTGCGTGCTCTTGTTATGGCCACATTCATCCGTCTGCTGTCGCCTAGAAATCCAATGAAACAAAATTTTGCATCAATCTCGGAAAACCACTCATGTGCCATATCTATACTGTGATGACTACACAATGAATTTTTTTAAAAAAATCTTGTTCAGTAAATATATTTCAGATTCAGAGACGCGGCTTACCATCGAGATAATTACTGCATCGGCTTCTCGGCCTTGAAAGCTGTCGATGGTGGCAACTTCTACACCATCAGCCTCTGGGTACTCTCAAGTCTGTTCTTCAAAATTTGGACTTGAGCCACGTATGGGGATTGCACCACAAAGAAGAAGAAGATCAGATAATTTTGTGCAAATTTTTGTTATGAATGAGAACCAATAAAAGTATCTGTGGTTCAGGGAAAATCAAAAACTCAAAGAATGAATATAAAGGAAAAAATGGTAAGATGAGAAAGTCGTTATCGGGTACCTGAGAAGGGGATACTGTGGAACAGCAGTGATTGGACCATTGATGATTTTTGAAGGGGAGAGAAAATAAAGATGATGATTTGGTTGGGCAGGTGCGGACCACCCTGTGTCAATATCAGGACATTTTAGTAAGTAAATTTTTTATAATTTAAAGAAATAATTATAATATTTTATTATCTTATATGTAAATTATATAAAACTAGTGTACCGTCCGTCGTCCCGACGGATATGCGTCGTTACAAGTGCGCAATCGAACCGGTCAAATACGGGTGGGACTTGATCGATCAATTTTTAATAGGCCGTGCTTGTGTAGTGTGTGTAAATTTAAATTTTTAATTTTAATTATTTTAAAATTTTTAATAGCCGGAGTGGGCCTGTGTGGTCACGTGAAATAGAGTAAACATGGTTAAAAATTAAATAGGGGAGAGGGGTATTTTGGACAATTCATATTTGAGCCTTCGTTCACCCTATTCTATTATATATATAGATTAGAAATGTATTTGGTTAT
>JAWWMW010000596.1:0-13964 GCA_035048345.1 Echeveria elegans
TTTTAATATTTCGAAACCATATGAACAACAATTCGGACAATTCGGGACTGATTATGTGCAATTTAGATAGATATATTAATGTGAAATTTTTAAAAAACGTTTTCGAAACCATAAGGGTGGGGTGGGGGTGCGAATGAGGGTAATTTGGTAAAAAATCGCATGGGACCCGCGGTTAGTAGTGCCCTTTCAAAAGTATTTGTCATAACTCATGATTATTTGTATCGGCACAATCACACAAATAATGATAAAAAAGATAATTATTTTTCACATTTATTTTAATTATTTAATATTTTTATTTATTTATAAAAACATTTGATACGAAAATGAAGTACTAGTAATAAACAAAAATAAATATTTCAAATTCATTAAGTTATGGAACTTGCTCTTATCTAAGATATGCAAGTTGCTCCGCTCGTACGACGTTTCTTCCGGCTCATGTTCCACTAACTCGGATGTCCCTTATGATCAAACACGGTTCTATACTACGACTCACTAAACTTCTAATCTTAGAGCATTATTTCAGACTTCCTAGCATTCAAAGCCGAAGATGTGTGTAAACTAACTTGCTTCGAAGTTTTACCCCCTCGGACTTTTTGAAATATGATATTGTTGCTTTGGATATGGAATGAGAATTCTGTCTATCAGGGATCAAGCATAAAGCGACATTTGCAAATGAAATCTTTATATCTGATTTGTGTAGCTTTTTGGTAACTTAGAGAATTTCATCATTAATCCCATAATTTATCGATTGATTTGACTTATTTTGACTCTTCCAATACTTACAGCTATTACAGAAAGAGCATTTTCGTCAATGTAGATAATCGAGAATAGACTTTGAAACAAGATGGATGATGACTTTATTGACGATCGTATCACCTTTTATAGAGAAAGGTCATTTGTAGATTGTATTATTAATGGTGATGTAATTACTGAATTTGAATAATTTTGACGGTAGAGTTTAGCTAGTCAGGTCTTTTGGATACAAATAGTACAAACATTGCATAACATATCTTCACCAACACTAATCCAAATAACTTCATATATACAACTTCATGTACACAGCTTTCACGCGCTAGGGACGGAAAGAATGGAAGGCATCTACGGAATGAAAAGTCTCCTATTAGAAGAGTAAAAACCCTTCAACTGGAAAATATGGTGGAATCTGAATTCTAACTCCTTACCATAGAAAGTCTCTTTAACTAATTCGTCAACCAATGAGCCACGTCCCCATTTACGTATCTGTAAATAAGTGAAACTATAAATTGTGGGACAACCTTATCTATGGAGAGTGATGGAGGCGCATTAGAAAAGAAAAATAATAGCTTTCATATATCTTAATCTTATAGTATAACTCATTCTCCCCATAAAAAAGTAGTTATGTATTGAGATAATTTCTGCAGTCACCGTAGCCTAACCTCTCTTCTTCCTTCTCAGCTTTTCCATATTATATCTTCTTTTTCTTCTAATCCTTAGTAATTTCTGAGACTGTTGTCCAATGATTCTCGTAGTAGAACCGCTTTCATTCAGGACAATGTCGTATCCATCTCCGTAGTTTGCCATGTTGGTCGCCATGAGTTGCCAGAACAGACTCCCAGCCGCTGCACCTCCACGGCTTGCAGATGCGTAGATGGCGGAATAAACAGAACTAAAAATCTGGTCCCTTTTAGATACACTGAATCCTGGCTTCTTGTATGATGTTCCGAATTCAGTATATAAAACAGGCATTTTAAGGATGTTTTGCGCGTCTTGTGTGTGATTGCTCATCCAGTCCTGCAGAAACTTCAGCTGAACTTGGTCCGATGAGCCAGCACACCTTTTTCATATAAAAAACACAAAAGATGTAAACAGTTATTAGATTTTAGAAAAATCAAGAATACAACAAAAAAGAGTGTGATCAAACTGTATGCACGTCCAAAGTCCAAACGGTACCATTCATCGGGGTACGTGTGGACCGTGGCGAAGTCAATTCCCTTGACCTTATTATTTGCAATGTAGTCAGTTCCTACTTTAAAATATGGCTTATCTGCATCAAGCCTCTCAGGTGTTGATGGTCCATAAAACCCCTCCAAACCGATTTCCAGTAAATGTTTTGAGTCGATGGACTTCACGTATGATGCCATCTCTGTGATCCAATTCTGTCAGTGTCAGCATTAACCACGAAAAGCATCAGCCAAGCCGCATATACTCTAATACATTTTTACATGGAGGTTTATAAATTATGGCCGGCCATCCGTTTATTGAATGTTATTTTTCTGTGACTGAAAAATACTCCCTCCGTCCCAAATTATAAGTCTACTTCTCATTTGCACACATATTAAGAAACTTTATTTATGTACAAAAATATTTTTAAGTGTATTAGTGTGACTGCATTTATTGCAAATATTGAAAATATAAAATTTATGATTAATGCATGGATAATATTGTCCATTTATTATAATTTCTTTCCTAATTAAGTAAGTGAACCTATAAAATGAGACATCAAAAAAAGGAATAATGGACCTATAAATTGGGACAGATGGAGTACTAATCGTAACCTTTATTTTTGTTTTATTTGTGTAGATCATCAAGTGGTATGTAGATGATACATGGTTATAGGGTCCAAAATATAACAACCATATTTATTAGGTGAAAACAAAAACTGATTTAAGAAACTGTTGGAAGCTGGTAGTAATTGTGGGTGCACTTTAGTTCCAGCAACTATGAACTACCTCCCTAGATGCATGATAGAGTGAAGCTTAAGGTTAGCAGATCGATGCAGAAGCGTCCTTAAAAGTCCTAGAGTTAGTTTATCTGCCCCATAACTAACTATAATTAGCTGCTAACTACTATCTCCTACTTTACCAGTTTACCTAATCATATGATTCATAAAGTCATTACTAATTTAATCAATCCATCTGCATTTTTGGAAGAACTTGATCCGTAACATCCTCGGGACATTCATATGTCTCGATAAAGTTTTTTTTTTAAAAAAAATTAGATGATCGGAGATGAAATTACTTGGAGAGTTTGGCCGGAGAGGTCAGATTGGCATCTGGGCTCATTCATAAGCTCCCAAGCCATTATAGTCGGGTCATCTTTGTAAGCAACTTTAGTTATCGAGTTCACTCTTGTCAGCATTGTCTGCATTGTCGTTGCCGTCGATTCTGAGTAATTTAAGTGGTAGACAAGAAAGTAGAAATGACCAATGTTGTGTGCTTTGATCGAGAATTTTTGTACCTTGACGTGATTTTTGTAGAGTTCCTCACAAACTTCGTTCCTGAAAAAATCATCTTCTGACGAAACAGAAGCCCCTTTACTCCTTGCCCAGGCAACATACTGTTGCTTCCCACCGAGATCTGCATAGTTGTCCACCAGACTCATCACAAGTCGAATCCCATATTCTCTTGCCTTCGCCACGACAAAATCTAATCCCTTTGAGAAAAGGAGAAAAAAATATATATATAAGCAGAAGACATGAAACATGAAACACAAAAATACATGCATATGCATGCACCTGAAACACATTCTCATTGTATTGGCCGGCTGTTGGTTGCAATGAAAAGGCTCCTCCACCGTCACTATAGGCCATAATTCTCGAGAGTGTGAGACCGTACCGATGCGCTTGTGCAAAGGCTTCTATGACTTTTGATCTCTGGTTGGGATCAGAGGCCAGAGCCATGAGCCAGTATGAGTTGAAACCGTTGGCATAATAAGGGATTCCATCTAGTGTGAACCTCACTCCATCGACCCTGATGAAGCCATCACCTTTTTGTGCTTCATTCACTTGGAAAAAACACAAGATCATGAGAATAAGATAGATCATCCACCAACCGTGATGCTTCATTTTCTTTCCCTACCTTTGTCTCACTGGTGAGAATCACAAGTGTGTTTGAATTTATAGAGATGGTTGAAGCCAGTTATGTCAACATAAATCTTCTTCCATCATATTTTCAGTTCTTTAATTCTTTGTTGAATTTGGATATATACCAACTGCAGCTCTGTGGGTCAACTGTTTAACGACTCTCTAATCTCTAACTGCCTAAGACAACATATTTTTATGAGATTTTCCCAACAACAATAATTGTTGAATATTTGTTTTTGACAAGTATTTTTGAATGTTGTTCATAAAAGAACTGAAAACAAGCAAAGTCAACCCATTTATATTTATTTACACACAGTTCTGGGCAAGACTTTAATTAAGCTTTATTACAGTTCATAACAGGATGCTACTACTGCTGCTATTATTTCTTCCCGAGCTTACCGGTGTTAGAACAACATGTAAGCCTCTCCAATGGCCCTCCACTACCTTCAGCCACTTCCATGCCTCCTCCTCTTCTTTCTTATGGAGCTTCTCAATAAGACTGTCCATCATGGAATCATATCCATCTCTGAAGTTGTCCATTTCCAGGGCCAAAATTGACGAAACACGCTTCCCTGTGGTTGCTCCTTCAATGGTAGCCCACAATAAAAAGCTGAGTAGACTAAAATATATACTTGGTCTCTCTCTCATTTACATTACATCGAGAGGCACTGATGACAGCATGTATCAACTGCATGAATCACCCTCGACTGAACTTCCTACTATGTACACATATTAACATGTCCAAATTTGAGAGACCAATTCAACGCTCATCTTGATTAACCCTTTTCCACGCCTCCTGTAAATTAAAAATAACCTTGTAATGAGTACCATTAGGCAGGAAAATGTAGCTGCAAGTTATTTACACTACAGACTTTCGCTGTCTTAGTCAAGCTAGGAACTTCCATATAATGGAGGTTGGACTCTCTTCCAAGACCTGAGTAACTCTCCACGAAACAAAAAGATCACCGGAAGAATAAAAGTTAACTCTGTTAAAATAATTAATACCGGTTTATTTAGCAACAGTTATATTTCAAAATTATATCTTGTCATTATTATTAGCCTGAAATTAGATTATATATAATTTATCATGTAATACGGATAAAGCGTGAATGAGAATTATTTCTTCTCTTCCCATGGTTTCTCAAAAACCAGATTTCATCTTTTTATCATTCTATTTTATTAAACAAACTCATTCTTAAACTGATTAACTACTATTTCACATTCATCATTTAGGTTGCACTCCTGTAAAATGAAATTTGGTAACGTTACCTTTAAGAGATCAAAAACTTTTTCACATATGTACTTCTGCTTAATGTTTGCACCTCGTTGCTGCAGCTTGTCAGGATGTACACAAAGAGTAGCTTTGCGATATGCCTTCTTTAGAGCATCTGTTGCCACAATATCAGTCAAATGAATAGGTTTCCAGCCGCTATCTGGACCGAGAATCTGCTTCCAAAACAAAATAAATAAGGAAAAGACTGTCACTACCAACCTGCACTGCTTATCTTACAAACATAATGAAATTATGAATAAGTCATGCATAAGTGTGCCTATCTAAGCCCCAGCTATGCATTGTAATCTGTGAGATGAGATTTGGCTGAAGGTGAACTACTTCTCTTCTCTTCTTGTATCTAATATCTTTTGATGAAGATGCTACACTTTCGAGGTTCCATTGTGCATGAAGGATTTCTAAACCCAGAGCACAGCAAACACAGACTAAAAGTCACTTCGGACATAAGTGGAGGTCAAATAATATATAACTAACGTATTGAAGGGTGGATAGCAAGGCACGCAAGTTGCCTGTTTTGCCGTCTGCCCATATTTTAACTTCTGCATCCAAAACATCAGCTAGACTCTGCAAGATATTGAACTAGAGATAAGGGAAATGAATGCTTCAATGGAGATGTGGAAATTCCTGAATAACTTACATTCCGTTCAGCTTGCTCTCTCTGGGCAAGTAGATCACGCATATTCTTTTCATCAAGAGCTTTAGCCTATAAAGTAAGGAAACATTAAATATTTAAAAAAAACTAATTATTACAATTAACGAGAAGCTTAATAAGAAGACACACCGTCCTTTCAGCTATTCGTTGATGTCTTTCATTTGTTGCTTTAAACCTAAGTGCCGATTCACTTGAACCGCCGACATTGTGTTTATCCTCAGAAGTTGAACCTAGATTACAGTAGCAGATAGTACTTAGACTTAGATACTGCTTTGGGAAACATCGCTCATAGGTTGAAACTGCTTGTACCGCCCACACAAAAATTTACATACCATAGTGATAATCTGAAGCATCGGCCAATCCTGAACTACTGCTTTGAGATGTCTGATCCTGCATTATTTTGGCGAATTATTCCCCCAGCAAATCATATGAAAGTCCAAACAAACATGGATTCAGTATCATCCTATAAATCAGAAGTAACCTTTTGGGATAATGCTTTTTCCAAGGCTTGCTGCCTTGCCTCCGCAGTTGCTCTCTCGACAGCAGCACGTTCAAGTTCAGCCTTTTGCTTAGTTTCGAGAGAGATTTCCTCAGCAGCCAGCTTAGTCTCTATTAATGCATTCTCAAGTTTTTCTTGCTTGCTTATAGCTGATTTTTGTCGAGCTTCTGCCTCACCTTTCTCCATGTCAGCTCCTTCTCTAGCTTCAGCAAATGCCCTGCGAATTGCTCTTTCAACTGCTATATTTTCCCTTTCTTTTGTCCTTAGTATATTTTGGAGAACCTCATGGTTTAGTGTCACTTCTTTCTGGAAGCCTTCTTTTGCTCTCACCTCCGCTTTTGATGAGTTCTCATCATCTAACTTTTCTTTTACTGTGAGTTGACTCATGTTGATCTCGCCAGCTAGTTTCCTGATATCTGCTTTCTCTTTGGGCGAAAGACTTATCTCAGATGCCTCATTTTGTTTGGTGCTTTTATTCCTAGACTCTTCCTCTTCCCTGAACAGCCCTTTCCAACTACTATCAGGGCCAAATTCGTCCTTACTGTTCGGTTTAGGTTCATGAGATGGCATGCCATCAGCAACTCTACATTCTAGAGCTGAAACAGAATCCTGCCTCCTGGAGGTCATGTCTTGCTGCTCACTGTTTGTGGAAGTTCTGTCTGAAATTTCATCAGCTAAAAGTGCTTCCACCTCACCTTCTGAATAATGTTCACCATCATTCTCCTGAAGTGCTTTGCCCATTGAGATAGTTTTAATGGTCTCGTCTTCTTTTGATTCATTTTCTTGTAGTACTAGCTTCACCTTTTGAGCATTCTCAGCACCGCGTTTAAAGCTTTCATCAGGCAGGAGAGTCTCAAATCTGCTCATAATTTCACAATCAATACGGTCACATTCATTTACATCTGAAGGAAAAATGTCAGTCTGAGGCGCCTGCCCGTGCTGCAACTCATCTGCTCCATGAGTTTGTGCCATTTTTATCAGGTTTTCAGAGCCGTTTGATGGTAGAATATCCTCAGAATGAGAAGCCGGATCACTTGCCTTGTTCTTGTAGTTCTGTTTACATGTTTCATTAGCCCAGCTCTTTTTCCCATCTTCTTGAAGTTCGCATGAATCAGATGCTGAAGAAGTATTTCCATGTACCTCAACAGTTACCCTTGTGATCGAAACAAACTCTGCGCCTGTACAAGATTTGCTACCATTAACCTCAAATTGTTTTAAGTAGGAGGTTTCTTCCGTGTTGTTGTTACTTCCACTACTCTGTCCAGAGAAATCAAAAAATGCAATCCCGTCCTGCTGCTTTGGACTCTCTACGAGTTCAACCGGCCCATTCAAATTCAAATCTTTATCCATTGCCCTTACAAAAACTTCCTCTTCTTGTGAGCCTAATTCCACCGTTTCAAAATCTTCATCGTGCTTACTCTTATACATTCTTTTCCAAAGCATTCCCAGGGTTCTTTTGATTTCATCCTTCACATTGATGTCTTCACACACCTTTGCACATTCCCCTTGTTTATCAGATTTCCCCTCTTCTACTTCTTCTTCTAGCCGATCAGAAGTCTTATTCAAATGCTTCTCTTTCTCTTCTTCATCAAGAATTTTCATCCCCGGCAAAGATTTTTTTGTCAAACATGCCTCCAAGCTATCTACAGAAAATCCGGACGAAACTCCGTTAACTGGCACAACTAGTTCTTCTTTCGCAAAAATTTCATTCTGAAAGATATAATCTTGAGAAGTTTCATCAGAATGCATCAGGTTGGTGGGCAAAGTGTACATCATCATTTCTTCTTCAGATGCAGTTATGACAACTAATCCATCTTGTCCCGAAGTCTGCCCGACAGCTTCGCCACATAGTTCAGGGGCCTCATACACTTCCTTCTGAACTTCCCATTTCTTGCGCTCAGGCTTCTCTGCTGACTTTGCACTGTGGTCCCTCTCCCGCCCTTCAATATCTTCTTCCTCTTCCAAAATGCCATTACCACCCAATACTGGGAGTTCAAAAGTCTCCACGGAAATTTCCCATTTCTTCCTTTCATGCTTGTCCATCTGCCTTTTCACCTCAATATTATCCTTCTCCCCTGTGTGTTGAATCTCTAATGTCCCAACCTTCATCTCCAGACGCTCAATTGATTCCTTGGGTATTTCCCATTTCTTTCTTTCGTGCCTCTCCACAGGTTGAACAGAGTTCCCACCTTGTTTTTCAAACTCACAAGTGGCTTTGCTCTTAATAGTGTCTCGAAGAGGTTCACCCAATTGTTTTTCTGGTTCCAGCACACTATCCACAGGTTCAGAAATCCAGTTGTCACCTTGTTGTTCAACCTCAGTGGTCTCATCATTCATAATGATGTCTGAAAGACGCTCGCAAAAGTTGATTCTTTCTTCCACAGGTTCAGAAATCCAGTTCTCACCTTGTTGTTCTAACTCAATGGTGTCATCATTCATAATGATGTCAGAAAGAGGTCTGCAAAAGTTAATTCCTGCTTCAACTTCATGAGTATCATGTTCGGGATACAGGGGAATCGTTTCTGAGTCGATAGCATCTTGCTGAGCTGCTGCACCGTCTAGGCTGGCCTGATCATTTATGAAGCTTTTAACATTCTTAGTCTCATGACCTTTTTCTATGATTTCTGCTTCGATGATTCCAATAGCATGCAACTCTTTTCTGTCCTGTGTTCTGGAATCAAGATCTGAGAAACATGCTGCTTCCATTTCTTGTTTCTCATCGTCATGTATTCTCGACAATGATCTGGAGTCTTTATCTGTACGCGCTACATATTCCCCAGTGACACTATCTGCCCTGATTGGTTCAGCCTCTGAGTCATCGGAATATGGATGTGCATAGTCAACTATGGGTGCGAATTCTACACTTGGAGCACTCTCCAGTTCTTCTATTGCGAGTTTCTTGTATTCAGGAATGTAGGAAGTTTTATCTCCAGCTACTCCATTGAATTCCTGATTAATCGAACTCACTACGGACTCCCTTGTCGTGCCTGCTTCAATCTCCGAAACCATCAAATCTACATTGGAGTGGTCAAAAGATAAGAAGACTTCATTATCATTCATGGAGATATTATTCTCCTCAGCCTCAGGTATCACCATATTCTTCCCGATCATAGCTTCAATTCCATCAGTATTCTCAACTCTTGGATACTCATCAACACAGTTAAAACCTGGTGCCATACCATCTTCAGAGGTATTAGTATCAGTTTCAGGTGTAAGAGGATTTAGAATTGGCACATCTACAATTACATCGGTATCCTTACCCACAACATAATTTTCTGATATCTTGAAAAATAGCTCTGTCATAGCTTCTGAAGCAACATTATGTGTCCCTGTAGTCTGCAACTCTTTAACCTCCTTTTCATCACCCTCCCCAACTATTAAATCCTCAGCTGAGTTAACTAAAATTATTTCGTTAGGAGTAACCTTTGTCTCGTGGGTCACAGTATTCTGCAATGACACAGTCTCGCTTTCACAACTCTCTTCCATTGCTGGTTCCTCTCTTAAGGTTCTGAAGCATGGACCAAAGGCATCTTCTCTGATGCTAATTACTTCTGGTGCCACCATATTCTGCATTGCTGGATCTTCGATTTCACTGCTTTGGTATTGGGCAGGCAGATTTGAATCTTTTCCTTTTATTTCATCATCAGTATCACTTGACACCAAGTCCTCTTCAGCACTTGCATAACCTAGAAAGTCCTCAGAATCGAACACCTGGCCATGAGAATCCAGATGCATTTCATTTACCCTTCCTTCTTCCAAGTTTGTCAAATCATTCTCAAAGTTACCAGAACTTAGAGTACCATTGGATTCACTATCAGCATTAGTGCCTTCATTCTGCTTTAGGTGAACCGTCATATTTCCTGTTCCAGATACCAGATCTTTTACTTCAATATCGATGTCTGACCACCCAACCGGAGACTGTCCAAAATTGTTGTGGAAGCTACTCTTCATAAAACCTTGGCCTCTTAGATTTTTAGTATGATGGCACGCGTTTTCTGCATCATTGATTCCTGTCACTGTGTTTGTGTCATCAAAATTGTTAAAAAGAGCCTCATGGTTGTCTGTTGGGATCACTAATATTTCTGTCTTCTCAACTTCTGGCACTTCATAGCACTTTGCTTCCTCCACTATCCCAAAATGTCCATACTCAGTCTCACCCATACCCAGCATTGAGGCATAACCTTTTTCGGGCACATATTTGAAACACTTATTATCATACATTGTCAACTTTTCTTCTGATATGTTGATACATGGTGTTACGTGCTGTATGGTTGAGGCAACTTCTAGTTTTTCCTCCAAAGAACTATACACCACCACATCCGCCTTTTGTTGTTCCGTGTCTGGCACACTGAATAATGCTCTTTTAAATGCTATATCTTCACTGTCATTATTTTTCAGGGTCGTTTTTATTTCTGAGCTAGTTGACAGTGGATCAATGTCTTTGTTTCTAGTAGCGCTTATCCTGAAATTATCTGCAATTGATGTCCGCCCCAGCTCAAAGCATTTAGAAATCTCCTTGACTTTTGAGTCACGCACCTCCTTGAATTCCTTAACCTGTCTAAATGTCTTTGTCACAGCAGGCTTCATAAAACCTTTGACACCATCTGACTCCTTTGCAATTTTTATCCACGCTTGTGCCTCTCTTATGGCCTTCTTAACAGCAGACGCATAGATACCAGCCTCTGAATTTCTGTCTATTTCATCGTCAGAGGAACTGCGTACATGGTCATCTGGGGAGCTTGAATCAGATCTTTTTTCAAACACACCAGACTGTAATTTTGTAGAAATTTTCAGAGCAGGGTCAACATTACATAGGTTGCACTGAACAGCTGCAGGTGAAATCGTTTCAGAACTCTGAGATTCAAGGTTGATCACCTCTGTGCCCACTGGAAAATCTATCGATGTCAATTCATCAAGAACTTTATTTTGAAGATTAGCTCTATCGTTGCATTCACTGTAAGCATTTCTAGAAACAATAATTTTCGAAACATTGTCTTCTTCTGCGGCAGTGTTCAGTTTACCACAGTCGTGTTGTGAACCTGTCTGTGGAGCCAATTCAAAGCGTTCTTGAGGAATGGCAACACTTGCATTGATTTGATTACTGGTTATGAAGGGCAGTCTTAAACCACTTGCTGCCTGGAATTTGACATCTTGGTGTGAGTTATAAGAACCATCTCCGGTTTTCTCACCGGCATTACTGCTACATGCATTAAGATTCCCCATCAGTATTTCTGGGGTAGCACATGCTCCGCCATGGTCCTGAGAGAGAGGATTTTGTCTAGATGCATTATCATCTGTAGCAGAATCTCTTATAAAAGGCTTCTCTAAGCTCTCAATTTTGACATCTTCTTGTGAAGAACTAGTCGAAACTCGAAACGTCACAATGATCTTCAATGAGATTACTTTTTAAACTTCCTTGTTCTTTGAAGGGGTGATTCGGACTACCGAAGTCGTGAACGAAATCAGAGGAAGTGATCGCTTCAAAAGTTTGCTCTTCAGATCTGATTGTATCCGCTTCTATCGACTTACCACTGGAAACAGACTTGTCTGGAACATATTCAATTCTAGATCTCACATCAATTTCTATAAATTCCTCAGTTTCACATCTGGAAAGTCCAGCAGAACTGATACTCCTGGAGTGTTTTCTTCCTAGTGCCTCATCACTCCACTGCTTAAGATCTTTCACTTCTGCACCTGAAGTGTTAACTTCAGCACTCTTCAAAGGAACAGTTTCATAAGTCGCATTTATCGACAATGACACAGCAATATTTTTAGCTTTTTCTTCACTTTTTTCTTCTCGAGGAATTATATCAGAAGACATATTATGTTTCCTACCAAACAAATATTGTTTTTGACTCTCTTCCAAAGCTGTATAATGATCTGATCCTCTAAAATGAGAAACTGAGTCATCCGTTCTCCTGCACAACAAAAACAACACATATAACCACAGCTCTATATTAGTTTGAATGACTAAAAACGAATATAATAAAATAAAATTCTTGATGTCGGGGTACCAGTATCTCCTCTTTCAGTAAGATAATCAAGTCTTCCTAAAGCAATAATTAAGTCTTATATTTGAAGCACAATATCAGCAACCTTACTGAGAATTGAGCTATGATGGGGAAATAAGACAGCAATGAATGGGCTTGGAAGCTCTATTTTGCAGTATATGTGAAGAAGAAAGAAAAAAAAAATCAAGAAACTTCGTTGGTTCAATTTGAAGGAATGACATTGGTGTAAACATATATGAACGCCAATCTAATAATGCAGTTTGCAGAACGAAATAAATGGAGTAAATAAAATTGATAAACCTGGCTCCGTCGGCAGCACAGAACATGTGGGTCCACCCAATCTGTCCATCCCCAAACACATTCGCGTAATCAACCTTGGAGTGGTCGACCGCTAACTGATCGAGCTCCAGAAACGGAATTGAGGAGGCCTGGGGGATATTGAAAATTTCTGCATAATCTCTACCAAGAGGCGTGAAAGACGGCGGCGTGATCAAAACATCATCGTACGCACCTCCTCCTCCTGCTCCTTTTTGTTTACTTCGCAGGCGAAAAGTGCTTGAAAAATGCTTCATGAAACCTCGTGGATAATCGGTAGCCATCCCTCAATCGAAATCCGATCAAGCTCGGAGACGAAGAAACGACTGATGAAGAGTGACTGTTGAGAAGAATGTCTTAGCTGAAACTGAAGACCATCCACACACACACACACTGCTGTGTGCACTTAGCATGTTAATGGAATCAAATTTGAAAGAATAGAATACTCATTTGGGAGTAAATATAATATATATTTTTTAATTTAAAAAGACAATTATAAATAAAAATAAATAAATAATAATATTTTTTTTTAGTCATTCAGGAGTTTTGATTCGGTTTTTAAGAAATGATGGTGATTTGGGAGAAAAAATAAGTTAAATTCATAAACTATTTCATTTTTTGAATATATAAAAATGCACATATTAGAAGAAAAAAATGATATAAAATGTTAGTATTTTTGGGGAAATTACCAAAACAATCAGTAACAATCGTTTTTACTCAAATCATTATTAAAACTTGAAATTATTCATAACCATCCATAAAAATTCAAAGCTTTCCGAAAGCTACCGATAGCTAAAAATTCCCTTAACATATATTGGCATTTTTTAAAATTCATAAATAATATCTTAAAAACTTTAAAAAAATTAAAAAAATTTGGGAAACAAAAACAAAAACATCCATACATATTTTACATTTTTAATAAAATTTTATGAAGATTTTTTAAGTTTGACGTTTTTATAAAAATGTCACTAAATGGCTTGCTTTATTATATTTGTTTCTTGAGTTCTTGATTCTTTTTTGAACTTTTAAAAATCAAAAAGTTATTCACTTAATTTTTTTTAAATTTTCTTCTTCTTCTTTTTTACTGCAACCAAACGATGCCTTAAAAACTTTTATTAACGTGAGGAAGTATAATGAACATCATCGGAATTTGATAAATTAATCCAGAAAATTGAACTCACATATCAATATTCGGTTGGGGATGACGATGGGGCACATTGGCTTTGGCGCAACCATTTTAGTAGAGGTGGCAAATGGATGGATTGGGCGGATTATGAATGAATTTTAAACGGATTGGATTTTAAATGGTCTAGACCATTTAATCCATTTACACTAAATGGATTAAACGGATTGGA
>JAWWMW010000597.1:6007-21275 GCA_035048345.1 Echeveria elegans
TTGTACGGGCGTTTAACATAGTTTCTGCAGTAGTGAATGTCTTTGAAACCACAACAACTGCGAGCAACAGAAGAAAAAATGATACATAATATACCAGGAGAATACTTCACGTATATAACACGTATAATAAATGTTAAGATTCATATTTACCAAGTGTGGTGGCAGGATCAAGCCCTTTGAGATTTCTAGCAACATCTATGGGGTCAACATTGGCAAGGCTACATGTAAAAGGCAGCACATAAATAAATCAAATAATAATAAATAAAACACAATAATCTAGACGCTTCACGCTTTAAAGAATTGAGAAAACAAATATAGGAAACCACTTTACCCAATCCTTATCAAATATAATTATAACTTTTTGGAATTATAAGAAAATCTCATTGCAAAACCAAATTTCGACTACAGGCGTATGTATTAGAACTTACAAACGCAATTGTCGCCCTTTAGCGGTTTCAGCTGCTTCTGGATCTGTATCACAGACCCACACACTGTAAGCGGTCTGGTGCTTATAACCCCATAACTTTTTCATCACAATAAACTATTGGATTACCGGTTTGAAGAGCTGTGTGCACAAAAAGTGGACCTAAGAAGCTGCCCCCAATACCAATGGCTACCACATTTGTCAAAATTTTTCCAGTGGCTCCAACCTGAAAAATAATGTTATGATCATTTATTTCTGCGTTCATAAAAATTCTAATGACAGTTTGAAATTACCCAAGAGCCGCTTCGGATCTTTTCAGTAAATTCTTGAATTTTGTCAAGCACTTTCCAAACTTCAGGGACGACATTTTTCCCATCACTGTTAATGGTTGAATCTCTAGGGGCACGAAGGGCAATATGGAGCACTGATCTATCCTCTGTGCTGTTAATCTACGAGAGTTAAGCATGAACCAGTTAGTAATTGTGTTAAAAGTTAAAACACCATACTGAACATGCATACGTAGTGCCAAGGTGGCCATACCCATTTCCATTATTTTTCAATAAAGGATAGAAATCCATATAAATGAGAGATCAGTCCAAATTAAAATCTCAACGTTGTTGTATTAAATGGAGAAGCACCCACATAAGTAAATAAATGAGAAACAAGTCGTTAACAAATTGAGACAAGTAACTTACGTGCTCCCCATTGTACATTCTGTTGATCTTCTGTTTCAGAGACGCTGCCTGCCAACCATAAAATCAGATAAAGCCCAGAGTACATTTCAACTCATCATAATTGCAATGTCATACTTCATGTGACTATACCTCCGCCAACTTGATGAGCTTATCAACAGTATCAGCCGTTGCACGCTGACGAGAGTAATCCAACACCAAACCATCGAACTCACTATCAGACACAAGACATAATCTTGCATTACTCTCGTTCATAATTTCATATCCTAAATATACACAATAAGATCGTAGTTGACAAAAATTCATAAAAAAATTGCACAGGTACATACACAATCATAGCTTTACATCGGTCAGCATCATTCATCAAGTTCCGCAAATGCGTCTTATCAATCTCCTCAACATGAGCCTACATAAAACACAGGAATATCCAACATCACCAAAAATTCCTTGCATGTACTTCAAATAAATCATCAAAATGAAAATATATAAATCTAAGTTACCTTCAAATCCTTCCACTGCTCCGTCTCGCTAATCAGTGCACAACTCGCCATCTATCAAAAAACCAAAAAAATTCCATCAACAAAATCTCAACTAAAACAAAACAGCTTACATCCACAATCCTCTAATCCTCTCAAAATCTAAATTCCATCCGAAACAAACACACAACTCAACGTCCACCAGCCTCTCATCGATTCCAAACGCATCATATAATCTCGAATTCCGCCAAAACATCAATCCTCAACCGAATCAACCGAACACAAAACGGCAATATCAACAGCAGAAAACGCAGATGACAACAGAAACTGAAAAGGCGACCGCACCTGGTCGCCGTGAGTATCCGATTCTCGACCGACTGAAGAAGATGGAAGCTTCGAGATGATGAGCTACTGAGAATGAATGGAGTTCTTTGGATATATTTTTAATATTTAATTATCTAATTTTTGGAATGTAGAATTTTTACAAAATAGAAATTAAAATATATCGGGAAATGTGGGTCGTTGGTGCCACGTGGCGATCTGAGAATCTCACTCGTCAACGAATTCTACGGTCAGAGATCGCTTTTTTAGCGTATAGAATGACGTGTGCGTTCTTATGATTATGTGGATGAATCTATCGGCCCATCCAACACGAAGAACGACACTCTGACTCTGACCCGATGAAGCCTGATTTTGTGTCGTCTGGGTTTGAAATTTGAATAGTCATCGTGCTACCGCATATAGTTATAGCACGTGACGTGTGTGTCTCATCTAACGAATTGAAATTAGACCGTTCATGTAAAGAATATTCGAGTCAAACAAGCCCCTTTTTTTAATCCAAAGTCGTCCGTCTGTTTCGCACCGCTTAATCTCAGCCGTTAAAACACCTATATATTGATAACCCTACTTCGATTCGTCGCCACATCCTGAGACCTAGCCCCCGTCTTCGACTTTCGTTCCCCACATCTTGTCTCCATGATCCGTTCAAGACCTGACCGGATTGTTGTGATTTTAATGATTAGGATGTCCATGCAGCGGCCGTTGATCTCAGGTGTCCTCTAGATCGGTTCGCGGCCTCTGGCAGTTGCTTATCAAGGTATGCGTCCGTTCATCAAGCGATATCGATTATGAACCTTAGCTATCCACATCCTTTGTTAGTATTGACTTTTTGATTGGTATGCAGATGGACCGATCTTTTATCAGATAACTTGCCGAAAAGGATGATCTGGTGAGAAGAGACGTATATCTATGATTCCGTGTTATACCGTTGAATATTGTCTTAGATTTATAGCTTTGTAGATGTATGGAGGTCGGGTTGTTGTTGTTGTTGTTGTTATTATTGTGCGACCTTTGCCATGTCGGGTGCGCTCGCTTGGCAGGTCAATATGCTTAATAAAACAAGTATGCTTTGGTTTCTGAGGGGAGAGGCACGGGCTGATTTCTACTTAAAACCTTTTGCCCGGCTCTCCCCTCGGGTGTGTGCGTGAGCGCGCGTGTTTTTTTTTTCTTTTCTTTCTTTCTTGTTTCATCTGCTACCAGAAACCAGCCATCAACCTTGATTCCATTGAGTCCCTCAAGCAACCAACAGGTAAATTAGTAAGAAGCATCTTATATACACGCACGCAGTCAAAATTATCATATTTTGAGTCCAGGGATTTCTCAAGATCGTTTATGGTCTTGTTTCAAAATGACTTAAATTAATATAATCAGTTTGACGAAGGTAATCCAGTTGCTGTGATTTGCATTAAACACCGGATTGGTAAATAAAAGTCATTCTCACTATGAACTTTCCAGCAAGCTTTATTTCCAGTTATCAATTAAAAGAACTGTTTTTCTATCTAGATTCTAGGTAATGAATTTTACTGTCTGTTGGGTGTATGCTGTTTACAATAATACTATACATCTGAAATTAGTATAATTTTTCAGGATACTTGAAAGTTTTAGATAAATTTTGTGAGCTCTGTATAGGTTTGTTTTTGCGTCTTGTAATGTCTTTGTATGTCCTAATGGGATTGGACGATAAGTGTATTCCATGAAGATGCTGTCTGAAGTGTCCAAGCTTGAGAAATACTGGAGTAAGCGAAGTGTTGGGTGTGTAAATGTGGATGGTGCTCTCGTGACGGATGCTGGAGTGTCCAAGCTCTCGTGGCGGATGTGGATGATGCTCTGTCAGGAAGTGTTGGGTGTGTAGATGCTGCTTTGCTCTTAATTGCAAGGAATGTGCAAGGATCAACGGATTTATAATTCTAATTTAAGTGCATGGTCGCTGCTCTGCTTTTAATCACCAGGGAAGTGCAAGGATTTTGACGAGATCAATTCATTTCCAAGTGGCAAGTGGATTACAATTTTTGTTTATTGCTTGCGTGATGGTTACTTCTGTGTTTGTGGCTGATATATTAATTCTATTCTATGGCAGGTTTTAATTTACAATTCTCGGAAGGGCGGCTTCCATTTCTGAGTAGACTAATGCATCTACACTGGTGTTGAGAAGTCGGCAGTTAGGATGCCTTAAGGCCGAGTGAAGATATGATAGCCTGTCTTTTCAACTTGTTGGGCCCGAGCTGTTCCAGAATACAATGAATGGCTGATAATCAGGATTGGCCAGTTTTGCTGTGGCTGTGCGATTCCAGAATTTCAGCATATGTAAAGCATTCATTGCTAACTGGGGTTGACCATTTTTGATTTTTTACTGAAGCATTAATTATCATTTGTTTCTCTTGTCTCGGCACAACCAGTATATATGTTCAGGCCGAATGATGTTCAACTCCAACTATACTATGATTTTTTTAGACAGTACATCATATGATTAGTGCAAGGAATTTTTATTCAATTGATAGGTGGTTATTGTACGGTTGATTCCATACTGTTTGACTTGCAGGATTTATCTGATCTTTCCTACAGTTCTCATGGAAGCAGTAGCTGCAGCTGGAATTAATTTGTGGAATGGATGACGATTATGCTCTCGTGAATCTGTGGATCCATTAGCTCAAATATTGGTAGAGCGCTCTGGCTGGATTATATTCGGCTTAGAGAGACTGGTGGTTCGACTCCACCTGGATCCGAACATTTTGGTTGTGATTTGAGTCCCTCAACTCCACGGGGATCAGTGGGTTATGCTCTGCTGTTGGCTATTCAAGTTGGTGCACATACTGTAACTGCCGCCTATAGTGGGCACTGGAGAGATAGTGGGCCGACATACACTCTTCCTAAAGTGATTCATATGCTTGATAGGGCTTTAGAAGATCGCCAATAGCTTAAAACTCTGGAAGAGGCCCTCAATTATAGAGCAGTTTTCCAGTCCTAAGGCCTGTGTACTGTGTTACCATTAATATTTCCCAGGAGTCATTACTCTGTCTAGGATTGTGCCCATCACAATGTAAAATGTCTTTACATCAGTCTTACGGATTTTCAAGAAGGATATTTACAAAAGTGAAAAAACAATCATTTTTGGAAACCAGGATGTGAATAGTACGCAAAAGGGGTTGCAGAATTGCAGTCCTTTTGGTTTGTTTTTGGTCATTCAAAAACATGTTGTTCTTTTTATTTGCAGGAGGAAGTTGACTCCTCCGAAGAATGTGTGTGTGGTTGTTTTGATGGAAATTTTAGATAATGCGGTGATGCACTCCTCATTTTGGTGCGAGTTTTTGCCCGACAAAATTTGCTAGCTCATTTCGATTTAAATTCAAGTATAACTCAAAAGTCATGGATCTCTGTTCAGTTGAGAGATTGTGATGGTAAAATACTTAACTTTAAATTTGAAATAAGGTGCATATATGACATGTACACTAACTGTGAAGACGTGTCAGAATATTTGAATGTGCGGATTTGTCTGTGAGGATGCGATTTACTTCCTCTGTCCTCTTTTGTTCTTCCTACTTTTCTATTCGAGTGTCCCTAAAGTTCTTCCTATTTCTTTTTATGGCAATTAATTCACTCTCACAATACACTCTCTTTCCTACTTTATTTTTCTCTTACTTAGTTATATTTTATTTTTACTCTCACACTCTCATTATTCCTTAATTACCGTGCCATCAACCCAAACAGAAAGATCATTTCAGAACGAAGAGAGTACATTTTAAGCAAAGCAATAGCATACAAAAACAAAACCAGGTATATTGTTAGAAATCTCGGGGTCATGTAGTAAACTTTTCTTACTAGGAGGACCTAAGTGTAAATAAAATAACCTCAGAGACCAAGAAGAAAATATTGTATCTTTCTTCAGCCGAATCGGAATTCTTCACCATTTGACGGATTCCAATTTTGCACTTCCGACCGATCTCGAATCGCCGCCGATCGACGACGCTGATGGCTTTCCTTCTCAAAAATTCCAACTTTCTCTCGCAACTCCGTACCCAATCTCAGGTAACGATCTTTTTAAATTTATTTTGTTTTGTTTAGGGTTTAGTAAATTGATCGATCGATCGTATTGAATTTGATGGAGCCGCCGCGTTTCTGTTTGAATTTCAGAAGCCGGATGGCGCGAACAGCATGCGTCGCCGTGGATTTCACACCGAACTTGGTGCTCGAGAGAAGGCTGTAAGATTTGCATTTTGAGGACTGTTTTCATTTTATTAATGAGAATTTTCAAAGAAGCTTTCAGTATTGCAAAGCCTTTTGGTGGTTATAGAAGTGCTGAAAAATTATCATTTTGAGCGAGGAATTTAAATTTAAAAGCATATGTTTCCACTTCCACCATTTTCGGTCGCACAATTGCATAATACGGAACAGCCTAGGATGCTTTCCTTTATGAAAGTTCTTTTCTTTTGTCATCCAGCTTTTGGCGGAGGACCCTGCTCTAAAGAGATTCAGGTCGCATAAGAAGGATGTCAGGCGAATTAAGAAAGTTGGAGAAGTTCTGACCATTGTGGTGGCAGCTGGTAAGTAATGTTTCACTGGTTGTGTATAAAACATTTCTCTTCTTAATCATTATCTGAGACGCTCGAGTTCTTAGCTAGCACTTTCATGTATTTGAAAAAAAAAAGTGGGAAAGTTTTGGTGTGATTAAGATTTACTTGCTTTCATGTGTTGTATATTTGCTAGCTACATTCAGTTAACTAGATAAGTAAAAGTAGTGTGTTCGATATGATGGAACTTGCCTCTGATACCAGATCTGAGCTAGCGCTTGTGTATGGTCTGAACTCCGAAGTTGTTTCCTTCTACATTTACCATTTCCGTCATCATCACAACCCTTTTATACCATTATAGACTTTTTGTACAGTTGCCCAAAATCATTAGTGAAAAAGTAATATTTTCTGCTTTGCTTGTATCATGGGTCTATATGGAAGATTTTTTTTATGTAGTTTTAGCTTGTGTTTGCGGATGTTCTTGTTGTATTTAAATGTGCTTTCTCAAGATTCTCATGTTCTGATTGTTGTCAGGTTGTCTCTACGAGATTTATTGGCGGGCTACGAATTGAGAGAAATATCAGCAATAAGCAGAAGAGGATCATAATGATAATCAATTATCAACCATGCTTTAGAATTCGAAGTATTCTGACTGTTGAAAAGTTTCAATAAGCATTGGATTACATGTATCCAAACCCGCAAAATGATTGCAAAGTTTATGAATGTGTAACTTCAGAAATCTACACTTTCATTTCATGCATTCCACTTGTTCGACTATTCATAAAGCTTGGAGCAGGTATCTTAAATCCATTTTACTTGCAGCAGTACTTCACGTAACCAAAGATAAGGAGTAACGTTGCAGGCTCTTGTAGTACAGTTATTATACAGTGTATGAATGAACACATCACAACTTGTTCCTAATCTTGCAGCAGGCATACACTACTAGTAGTCTGAGGCAAATTCAACATTAAGTGCCCACGGAACAACCAAGATGAACATTAAACAGAAGGGCAGTACTTGTTGAGATTGAATGGCAAAGAATAGAACTCTTCACTTCTAGTGTCACCTTTAAAGGACCTGAACTTATCCCACCAATGCTTGCCCGTCTTTCCGAATGGAACTATCACTCCTATGCAATGTGAGGTCCAGAAAATAGGCCACAACTCCCGCAACAAATGCTTCGGACGACAATGGAACTTTGATCATATCATTGAACTACAATCAAATCAAGAGCCATTTTTGTTAATGAATAGTCAGTGCCAGGCAGAGTGAAAAAAAGTAACCAAAATGGAAGTGTAGTGATTAATTTGAGGCAGCAGATCATTTACCCATCTCCCTGACGAATGAACTGGGCCGAAACCTTTGACAACTGTGTACTCATTGAAGTACTGTGGAACAGAGAACCCCAGGAAGATTGAAAATCCCAGTATGAACTTTGTTTCGGAAACTGTTAAGGTTGCAAAACTGGAGAAAGCTCAAGCCTCCAGCACCTTCACACGAGAATAGCAGAAGGAAAATCATATAAGGGACCTTGCATTCTAATAGCAACCGGATAGGTATATACTTACCCACATAGGCAAAGAACAAACAATAGAGAGCGCCAACAATTGATGGCGGGATTGAGGCGAAAATGGCTCCAAATTTTCCTGCACAAATTTGACAAAAGGTAAAGGTTAAAACTTGCAACAGGAAAGAAATTATATACTATTTGAAAGCTTACCAAGAACGGAGAAGAAAATCATGAACCCGGTGGATATTTGCACAACCCTGCGGCTACCAACTCGAGTCAAGGCTAGAAGGCCGGCATTTTTTGCTATCAGTTCACGAAGTCAATGTGAAAGTTCTGTTACGGATACAATATAAATATACCAGAGGACTATATTCAACTCCCTTATATGGATACGGAACATCCACTAGCAGTTCCGAACAACCCAGATAACAAAATGCCAATTCCCTGCGGAGAAGGTAAGTACATAATTGCCAAATTGATCAACCGAACAGTTGAAGAGGCTTGGTTAACATACCTGCCAACTGAGGCCGCGACTGAGCACAGAAGGTGGCATAGGAGTGGCACTAGCATACCTAGCAACAGCAATAAATCCGCCAGTTGACTAGATTCCAAAAAAAGAAGAAAAAGATACTAAGACAATGCGACAAGGTATCCAGCAAAAGAAAGTGACTGATCATGTGTGCGGAAATTGCAAAATTTTGGAACACTATTTCACGAACCTCTACTAGTGCAACGAAGGAAACAACCATCATGTCGAAGGCTTCACCAGCATCAAATGACGGAGCACCCCACTGAAAGGGATATGGAATTCTTATCCTGTCAAAACAGATTCTCGATACAAGTCAGAATATGTGTATGACATATGACATATCCATGTGTGTAAGATAAGTGACTATGCGGACATCTATGAGACACAAAAAATTACCAAGGAGCGGATTCGGTGAGTCCAGAGTGATCAGTGCGACAGCTTTGCTGCGTCTTTAGTGCAGCGTGGTTATAAGCTCCTCCAACAGTGAGCAGAAAAGCATATAGCCAAACGATTGCAATGGATATCAAGACTGCGAGACGGTCAAAAATGTGTTTCCCAGAGTGCACCACATGCGGAATATACTGGTAGGCATTGGGACGACATCAGTAAACTTAACGAATGACTGATTAAATATTATCTTAGTTGTTGCAGAAGATGTTACCTGAGCGAAAATAAGCAAAATTACTAGCTGCGGCAGCCCAATCTCTACGCATTTTGCAACCTGGAGATGAGGAAAAGTTTTTAGCTTCATTTGTGTGAAAAAAGAAAGAAAGAAAGGATTCTGGACATGTTTATATGAGTGTACCCCAGGGAAGGCAAATTCGTAAAGACCAAAACCAGCAAGCGCAACCAAAGGAACTGCTGAAAGGGGGGCTTAGAAATCTGAGAAGACAGCGTATTAGCGACATATAGAGTTACGGACTGAAGTATATGAGTATCAGAAACTACCTTGTGATATTACGCCAGAATCCACTGAAACCAAGCACAATTTGAAGAACAGAAGCGACAATAAAAGCACCTTGAGTTGCGCGCATTGTTCTTCTAAATTTCTGTAACATGAGATTCCTGTAGAAGTTATTTCCGAAGGGAAGTATTGTCGTAAACACAAACTGCAAAGGAAAAGAGTTCCAAAAATAGTACCATGACAGGTTCTACATCCAGGTCACTAAACCCTGAGGATAATGGAGATAGTGGGTGCCACAAATGTGTAAGACCCTCCGATAACAGCAGGCAACCGAGTGCGAAAAAAGTCTGCAGCAGAGTGTTCAAACCAGCTACAAAAAGCAGCGTCTGGATAACCAAGGCTTTCTCTTCCTAAAAAACTCGAATACACACCAGCAAAGTCACTTGGGTACAGATTTCCATGATTTTAAAAGAGAAATTTTTGTTGTGCAAAACTGCAAGATAAATTTAGAATTGCAGTAATCAGTCCTCACATTTCCGCCTCCCATCTGAGGAACAAGAGCAGTGGGAATGATGGCTGCTGTCCCGAGCATCACAAGATAATGCTGGAAACCGAGTAGCATCGCCTCAGCTGCGTAAGACAAATTAGTAAATTACAGACTCAGATTAAGGTTGTGACAAGCAAAGTCTCAATATCTTCAGAAATCTCAACATCCTCAGAAACACTAACTGTAATAGTTTCCAGCATCCATTACAACGTCTAACCAGATATGAATACATTAAAATGAATTCAATGGAATGGATAACTCACGCCATGGGGAAGGACTAGTGATGCAGTAAAATACATTAGGGTAGCTGATCCTTTGGTGGATGTGGTTGAGGCTCATCAGACTTCGATCCACCTCCCCCTCCTCCTCCTTTAGCCATTTCTTCTTCTCACTTTGCACCAGCACAGATCCTGGAATATACACACTAACTCACTCTGTTACTGAAACCTACCTATCCACTTATAACAGCTACACCACCAACTTAAGGACTCCAAGCCCTTAAAGAGTGCAACTTTAAGCACTCGTTGATATATGTACTAAAATGCAGCTAAAGGGAGCTTTTCAGATTAAGAAAAAGAAAACTGCGGCATTTAACATTGATGATTGCATCAAGCAACAACAGTACAAATTGAAATAATGCAGAGATTAAAATAAGCAGAAAAGGGTGTAAAGAACAAACCTTTATCCAACACTTTTAAGGAGCAAAAGGAAGTACGGATGTTGCAGTAAAGTATAAAGCCAAGCCCTTAATAACTACTCATCAATCAAATTCAAATAATCAAATGCTCCACATTGGATGATTGAGATTGAATGAAAGATCAAACTGAGGGGGTCTTAAGGAATGGTCAGGTCTTTTTCACAAGAAGCACAAGATTTGTGTGAGCTTGGAATGGCTGAAGTGAAGTGAGGATGAAATGGGGGTTGATGATGAGTGGAGTGAAGTGGCAGTGAGTGACATTTTCTTTTTTTACAGTTTTTTTATATATATAAAATGTGAAAATGTAAAAAAAATGTCATTTTGTAAATAAAAAATATTATAATTGATAATTACAGATGACAAGTATTACAAATATCTTATTAATGAAAAATAAGTAAGAAAACGACGATTACTTATTTTTCGTAGGATTCCATCAGTTCGTTTTCTAAGTTTCACATACCGTTGCGTTTGTTTTGAAGCGTATAACCGATTTTGAATATACAATGGTATGAATTATTTATTTTTCGTTAGTAAAATTCTTTTAATACGTATCATATGTAATTATCAATTATAATATATTTATCTACAAAATAAAATATTATAATCCACTTTTCTGCATTTCTCCCTATATAAAAAGAGGAATGTTGAAAATGTGGTTTTTGAAGATGTGGTTTCAAAAAGCTGCATTTTTAGTCCTTGTTGGTGATGGTGTTCTGGAGCTAGCTCTGGGATATAAACGATGACGTTTTGGTGTTACTGAGTGTACTGAAAGCTGATTTTTGTTTAATTCCATTTGTTGATAAATTATTGCTTCCTACTGAGTTGGACTTATGAGTATCAAATATGAAAGCCGAATCAAACATTATTATCAACACACACAAAATTATTAATGCCATTGAGTTCGTATATCAACAACTAAAGTACAAACATATATCCTTGCAAACCATTTACATTAATTCAGAAAATAATAAACCTAAGTAATACATCAAAGCCTTGGAAATCATATGAACCATCTCATGGGCCTCAAATGAAATATCTATAAACATCAGGGACGAAAACGAAAATAATATTTTTATTTATTGCTTAATTTGCCGTTCTCTCTCTAGAGATCTTAACAATTTACTCTCTCTCCATCGCCAAAATCTTCTCCGACTGTCCAATCGCTCAATCGAAGTTTTAAACCAGCCAGTCAACGGGCTCACAGCCTAATGTGACAGCCCAAAAGCTTATAACAAAACAAAGCATCGCCGGCCCACTTTATTAGCATATGATGACAAATCACAAAATTATGTCTTATCTCGATTTGGTGCAGCGAGTGCAAGTGTCTGCACGCAATCTGAACCGTTGAATGAATGAGAGAGAGACAAGTGTTTAGGGATAAAAAAATCACAAAATTATGTCCTACCTCGATTTCTTTAGTTAATACTGTATTGTATATTCCCCAAACTAACTCATTTTTTTATTATAATTTTCCATAAAGTGAAAATTAATGTATACATCAATGCATACAGCACGGTGTTAGGTTGAAACTCGAAAACAAAGGGTCAAGCCTAGTGAAACTGAAATTCTAGACAGAAATCCTAGTTTCTGTTACTATAAAGACAGTGCTATGTTGTGTAATCTGTACGACTGAAAAGCTAATAAAATTCCTCCTAGTTGTCCGTGGACATATGTTACGAGAGGTAACTGAACTATGTTAAATTCCTGTGTTGTTCTCGTTTCTGTTGATTTCGTGATTGTGTGTGTGCTGATTTCCGCGTGCGTGAGGGTGTTATTCCCAACAAGTGGTATCAAGAGCCACGGTAAAACACGAGATATCTGAATCAATAGAAAAAATCAGGAAAATCACTGTGTGAGTAGCAGCCATTGACCGCCGCAGCCAGTCGCAGAGCCGTCGCCATCCGTCGCTGAGCCCGTGCCGTCCGAAGCCGAAGTCATCCGTCTTTGTCCTTCGTCTGCCATCGTTGGAGGGAGTGGTAGAAAGATGTGAACAGTGGGCTAGGGTTTCAGTGCTGGGCCAGGCTGAGGCTGTGCAATTGGGCCATGTGGGCCCAATTCATTTTGGCAAGTGGTCTGCTGTGATTTTTTGGGCCGTGTGTCTTTCTTGAAATTTTCTAACGTAAAATCAGGTGTGCAGTGTATCTTGTTTGTCAATTAAAATGGGTGAAGACGGGAAGTTTTGAATTGAGAAATTCGATGGTATGGATTTCAGTTGGTGGAGAATGCAAATTGATGATTTGCTGGATCAGAAAAATTTGGACGTCATTTTTGGTGATAAGACAGAGAAGTTGTCTGATGCAGAGTATGCAGGATTGGATCAGAAAGCAGTGTCCGTAATTCGACTCTTGTTGACCAAGAATGTTGGAAGACGACAGCGAAAAGTATAATGGAAGCGCTGTCAAATATGTACGAGACGCCATCTGCAGAAAAAAATGTTTTTCTGATTAGAGAACCGGTGAACACAAGGATGAGTGGATGTAGTTTAGTTACAGAGCATGTCAATAAGTTGAATTCGATCTTAGCCAGACTTGGGTCGGTGGGCATTAAGTTCGATGATGAGGTTCAAGCTTTACTACTGTTATCGTCATTGTCAAACAGTTGGTCTGGAACTGTAATAGTGTTACCAGTTCAGTGGGGCCTGATGGATTCACTTTTGAGAAGATTATTGATCTCTTTCTTGGCGAGGACGTCAGAAGGAGTTCGAGGGAGTCATCGAGTGAATTGTTAGTCAGTTGAGGCAGAAGGAATAATGGAGATAGTGGGAGCACGAACAGAAGAATGGGTCAGTTAAAGACTCGTGACAGCTCAGGTGTAACATGTTGAAACTTTGGGGAGGTGGGCATTTTAAGGATTAGTACCCGAAAAACATAGTGAATATTGTTGAAGATTCTGCAAACGATCTTTTTCTCTGTAGTGAAGAGAGCAATATGGATCATTGGGACGTGACTTCTGGTGCTTCATTTCATGTTACCCATAACATATAAGCATTGCAGATTTTGATTGTTAGAGACTTTGGAATGGTACGATTTCGGGACGATATAACTCTTGTCTGGGAAGCAAAAGAGGTTCGCTGTATAAGGTCGGAGTATCGTCTGAGGGATTGACCATCCCGATTCAGACGATAAACAAAGTCTGAATCACTGAATCTTATGGACAGAAGAGGGTTGTCTTGACAAGAGAGAAACCTAGAACCAGAGGTCAGATCCAGTTTTGAGCGAGCGTGAAAGGGTTCATGTAGACCAGTCAGAGGTATCAGTGGCAGCACGAGTGGAGTTTCAGCCAAGATTCCTAAGAGACAGTGGGTCAGGAGAACCAGAATTACAGCTGTTGAAACATCTTCAGAAGAGGTCTTACTAAGTATGGAGAGTGTTTGTTCTTATGGTGTTTCAGGATCCGACAGGACGTGTTTGCTGCAATGAGAGCCGGTTGGAACCGATGAGACCGAGTCAGTGGCAGGTTCAGCCATGATTGGTGTGTTGAGGCTCAGTGGAGTTTCAATGGAGTCTTCTAAGTGATAAAGAAAGCTGGTGACAACTAGATGTGTGGGAACAGTGACGTTCCGTTGACAGATTACTGAAGAACACAGGTGAAATCCAGGTGAATATTATTCCGTGACTTCAAGTGAGAGATTTGTTGCCTTGTTGGGTAGTGAAGCCCACGTAACAATTATTGGACCAGGACCTGGTCCAGTAATAATCCCTATAAATACAGTGTTATGTATTGTAATCTGACTGCAACAAACCCTAATAAAATTCCTTCTAGTTGTCCGTGGACGTATGTTGCGAGAGGCAACTAAACCACATTAAATATTGTGTTCGTGTTTGTTTATTTTCTGCGGTTGATTTGTGATTGTGTGTGTGTGCCGATATTTCCACGTGCGTGAGGTTGTTATTCCCCAGAGTCAACTAGCGGTTCATATGGTGTTTGAGATGCCTTTCCAGAAGATCGTGTGTAAAGTAGAACGGAGCAGGGTGCATATGAAGTGTTTGCAAGATACCTCGACCATAGCAGCCCCACTTGAAGACTCACTTTGCAAACAAGGTAATCTTCGTGCTAGGTGAGGAGGAGGTATTTAGACATATACGTCGCATTCGAAATTTTTTAAATGAGAGATGTTAGGTTCTTGTCCACTAACAAGTTGTAAATAAAAGTATTCATTATAGAATGTTGGTCTTATACGTATAAAGGATGCAACATTCAAAATTGCATGTCCCAAAACTGAATTTGGCAATTTTGTCCTCATTAATAGGGATCTAGCAATCAATTCTAATTGTTTGATATATGATTACACTGAATCATTTTAAGTATAGACATGAGCAACGTGATGTTCAACTATTATTGCAGTTGACATACAATTATCCTCAAATGCATTATCTTTTTTCGAATTTTCTTAATCATATAATCCGAGAATTGTGCTAGTAATTATATTATTTGAACAAATAATCTTGCAAATGTCATATTTCAGCTTGATAATAGGCAAACATGTGACGAACGCGTTGAATATATTAATTAATACCATAAAATATCAAAATGGTCCGCTTGCTAAAAATTATACGACCACATATATTTCCTTGAAGTCACTTTAAAATGTTGAACATTAGATCGTGATTTTTAATTGGGATGACAATGTGATAAACTTTCCTTG
>JAWWMW010000597.1:45073-64729 GCA_035048345.1 Echeveria elegans
ACATTTTGATCTGATTTACATGAGAATTATAAAACTCAAATAGGTGACAGAAAAAACTGAACATGAAAAAGTACATCGGATTCATGAATTATGTACATCAAACAGGGACATGAATTTCATGTCCATCTCTTTCTGATTAGCATGATGTTGTCTCTTCAAACATATTTGTTTACAGTCAAAATGAGAAGAATACTCATTAAAAATGTCGAACAAGCTATTGAGGATTAATGTAAATATTGTGTTTCCATATTTGCCCCTTTTAAATTTAAAAATCATTTAATATTATGATTTAATCTGAGACGTAGGATGAATCAAATGAATGAACATGCTTTTTTTTATACTTTTTATTTTAAACACCATTTTTATTTGATCCACACCCATTTTTTTGATAGAATGGATAACATGTAATACAAAAATTGATTAACAAATCTAATTAGTATCTATTATATAATCTTTATTATAAGGAAAATAAAAACCACAATCTCAAGACGAGAAGGCTTCTTTCACCCCCCTTTCAAATAAAAACCCCAATTTCATTTCATCCCAAGAAGTCTCCAGAACTCCTCCACCCCTCCCCCTCTCTCTCTCTCTCTCTCTCGTTCGCTCTACTCCTAAACACTAATACTCACTTTCCGATCATCAACCTTTCAGTTCGCGGGCGAAGGCGGAGGAGGAACGATTAAGCAGCAGCTGTAACTTGCTGTATGTCATTAGATTACATTGGAATCTACTCGTATAGTTGCAACGGATTTAGTGAGATCGAGAATCCTCTACAATGGCCTCAGTTACGCAAAAAGCGACGCCTAGACTTGGTGGTGGTGCCGTTCTTGAGAGTAGTCGTAAGTCGTCGTCTTCTGGATCCGATTGGACTGTTGCGAGTACTGATCGACGAGATGATCAGCTTGGGAAGAAGACTGTTGCGTTAGCTTCTTTGATTCGATCCGGTGATGCTTTGCCTGATGTCTCTGGTAACAAAGGTTTGGCTATTGATTTGGTTGATTTATTGGTTTTGGCTGTTTGTGGAATTTGTATTTTGGAAGCATCTGGTGATGCAGGTTAGGTGTTTTTTGAAGAGTTGGTTTGCAGATAGTTTTAGTTTGTTGATGTCCTATCGGTAGTATGCTATATTCTTCAGTGATACGTCAAGAGGAAGATTGGTAGTTGTGATAAGAAGTTACGTGCTGATATTTGGTCAAAATAGCTACTTGTACACATCTGTTGATAAGTTATAGGTTTGTTTGGTAGTAGGAGTATTTGGACGTAGGAAAATAATCAAGGAATTGCTGAGATATCTGAAACCGGACAAGTTGATTGCATTTCACATTGCTGGATGAGTCAATCATACGCGCTTTGTGTTTAAATCTCTGACCTGTTTGTCTGCACATTTATTTCAATTTCTGAATCTTTATCACTATCTTGATTATGCTGTCCTTGCGAAATTATTTATATATCCATTGTCCGTTTTGTAATCTGATTTTATCATTCAGGACTACCAATCATGTTACGTGCCCAGTCCCTTCATCCGCTGGACCCCTTATCTGCTGCTGAAATAACTGTGGCAGTATCCAGTGTCCGAGCAGCTGGAGCAACACCTGAGGTATTTTTGGTTTCTGCGTGGAAGATCAACTGACTTGCAGTTTGTCTACTGTGTCTATGTTGTCAAAGTGACTGCCCTATAATTTCTTTCAAATTCAGGTTAGAGATAGCATGCGATTTGTTGAAGTGGTTCTCTTAGAGCCGGAGAAGCATGTTGTTGCACTAGCTGATGCATACTTCTTCCCTCCATTTCAACCATCTTTGCTACCTAGGAACAAGGGTGGACCAATAATTCCAACAAAATTACCTCCCAGGCGAGCAAGACTTGTTGTTTACAATAAAAAATCAAATGAGACGAGTGTATGGATTGTGGAGCTTTCGGAAGTTCATGCAGTAACTCGAGGGGGGCACCACAGGGGGAAAGTCATCTCATCTCAAGTTATTCCTGATGTTCAGCCTCCAATGGTATGCATCAAGCACAACTGATGTAAATGAAAGTGGTAACATATGCTCTTGTAGTGTTGTATCATGGTTTTCAATCCATACAGTGTACTTCTTGATCTACTTGAGTATACTTATGTTGAAAATTGAACCAATCAGAAGAAATCCTTTTGGCAATGTGGTATCAATAAGTGGTGGAAATGGATCTAGTCGCTACATTCACAGTCCTGGTTGGATTACCTTGGTTAATCATGTGCATGAAAACAAAATAATATTAGGCGTATATGTTATTTATGCCGTATTAACACTCATGTGAGGAAATAATTTAGGATGCGGAAGAGTATGCTGAATGTGAAGCTGTCGTGAAAGATTACCCGCCATTTAAGGAGGCTATGAAGAAGCGTGGTATTGAAGATATGGATCTTGTGATGGTTGATGCATGGTGAATGAACGTGTATATTTTTTTTGAAAAGGCTTCCATGCACGCAATGTATGACTTTTATTTCTTTTCTGTAACGCTTTTGTCACTGACCTTTGCAGGTGTGTTGGTTACTACAGCCAAGCTGATGCTCCCTCCCGAAGGCTTGCTAAGCCGCTGATATTCTGCCGGACTGAGAGTGATTGTCCAATGGAAAATGGCTATGCCCGACCTGTTGAAGGAATCTACATTCTGGTTGATATGCAAAATATGATCATTGTTGAGTTTGAGGATCGTAAACTTGTACCTTTGCCTCCTGCTGATCCATTGAGGAACTATACACCTGGAGAAACGAGAGGTGGTGTAGATAGAAGTGATGTCAAGCCACTGCAGATCATTCAACCCGAAGGTCCCAGTTTTCGCGTGAATGGGAACTTTGTGGAGTGGCAAAAGGTAATGCCTTCTTTTTGATTGTGTATGTCAACGTCTGATTACCCCTATTACTGAAAATGGACTCCTGGGTTGGTGGATTGCAGTGGAATTTTCGTGTTGGCTTCACCCCCAGGGAGGGTTTAGTTATACATTCTGTTGCTTATGTCGATGGTAGTCGAGGTCGTAGACCAGTGGCTCATCGATTGAGCTTTGTGGAAATGGTTGTTCCTTATGGCGACCCAAATGAGCCACACTATAGGAAAAATGCTTTTGATGCCGGAGAAGACGGCCTTGGGAAAAATTCCCATTCGCTTAAGAAGGTCCGATACCAGCTTCCTTTGATTTTGAAAAAAGGCTTATAAGTTAGTTATTCACATGCTAATAGTCTAATTGTTCCGAGTCTGATGGCTCGCCACCATCATGTTCAACAGGGATGTGATTGTTTAGGCTATATCAAGTACTTCGATGCACACTTCACAAATTTTACCGGAGGTGTTGAAACTATTGAAAACTGTGTCTGTATGCACGAGGAGGATCATGGGATTCTTTGGAAGCATCAAGACTGGAGAACTGGTTTGGCTGAAGTTCGGAGGTCGAGAAGGCTAACGGTTTCCTTCATTTGTACTGTGGCAAACTATGAGTATGGATTCTTCTGGCACTTCTATCAGGCAAGTTTGTTAACATTGCTCGAACATAAAGTTGTGCACAACTAACAAAGAGTTGGCAAGTTTGACACGCTTGTAGGTGAGCTGGCTGCTTGTTCTCTAATGTCAGTTATTGTTCTCTTTCTTTCCCTTCAGGATGGGAAAATTGAAGCTGAAGTAAAGCTTACAGGAATCCTAAGCTTAGGAGCACTCCAACCTGGTGAGGTTCGTAAATATGGCACGACCATTGCGCCTGGTCTGTATGCACCAGTTCATCAACATTTCTTCGTTGCTCGAATGGATATGGCAGTTGATTGCAGGCCCGGTGAACCTTTCAATCAGGTATCATATGAACCCTTCTTTTTCTGGTAAAATATGTGATGTTTGCTTTTATTTTTAACTGTCACTATGGCAACTTCTTACTGTTTTGTTTATCGTTATTACTAATCATCCTCAATAGTTGAATTTGTTTTATCATGTATCTTTGTTTGCAGGTCGTTGAGGTTAATGTGAGAGTGGATGAACCTGGGGAGAATAACATTCACAATAATGCATTTTATGCGGAAGAGAAACTACTCAAATCTGAACTTCAAGCCATGCGCGACTGTAATCCAATGTCTGCACGCCATTGGATCGTAAGAACCTTTCTTTACATGATATACTGTGCATCAGTTTCTCTTAAACTGACCATTTTTTCGTTATTTCTGAATCACAGGTCCGTAATACAAGAAATGTTAATAGGACAGGGCAGCTTACGGGTTATAAGCTGGTGCCCGGCTCGAACTGTCTGCCTTTAGCCGGCCATGAGGCTAAGTTCTTGAGAAGAGCTGCTTTCCTCAAGCATAACCTTTGGGTTACATCGTATGCACGAAATGAAACATTTCCAGGTGGAGAATTCCCTAATCAGAATCCTCGTGTCGGTGAAGGACTTGCAACCTGGGTTAAGCAAGATCGGCAACTGGAAGAAGCTGATATTGTTCTTTGGTTAGTCGGTCGCTCAATAAGACTTGTGTTGACTTCATAATCTTGAATGCTTGATTTTCAGAAATTTGTGCTTCACTTTAGGTACGTGTTTGGAATTACCCATGTTCCTCGGCTGGAAGACTGGCCTGTCATGCCGGTGGAGCACATTGGTTTCATGTTAATGGTATCGTTTGATTCTTATGGCTGAACTGAAGCTGTCTGTACAATGTCTTTACATGGTTATTGTTGTGATGAAGGCGTATTGGATATATTTGAGCTTTCTTGTATTTTATGTTTTAATCATCGGGCTCATGTATTAAATTTATACTTGTTGCACAGCCGCATGGGTTCTTCAACTGCTCCCCTGCTGTGGATGTTCCGCCAAACGCATGTCAGTTGGATGTCAAAGATAGTGATATTAAGGAAAGTGTAGAAGACAAGCCACTTTCAAATGGACTGCTAGCAAAGCTGTAATCCTCCTTTTATTGTACCTCGGAAACCTGAACAAATAATCAGCTGTGAACCATTGTGTAGTGCCTTTTGACGCATTTTGAATTCTAAACTTGGTTGACTGGTTGAACAAACGCTTCATCATAAACTGATTTTGTGATATAACCTTTTCATGTTCTACCGGCGGCAACACCCGAATGTAATCTCTAAACATCGCCACAAAGCTGTAACATTCCCTCATCCTCGGATCAAATCTATCACACAATCCATTTTACCCGACTCTAGTCACTCAACAACGATCTCACCGCTCAGTATCAGCAGTTTAACGAGTCATATTCTCTCTTACTGCAAATGCAGAGATCATATATACGTCCCTTGTAATTACACTTTTGCTTGTATTGCCCGTGCTTTCACTGAGGAAGTTAATGTGGATGGTTTGAGATTGGTTTTTGATTACAGCGGGTTATGGGTTGGATATCGTGTGCAGTAGCGAGTTGGTGATGGGTTATGCGAAGACGGGGATGGTTGGTTTGGCGAGACCGGTTTTTGATGAGGTCACAGGTGTCCGGATTTGGTGCTGTGGAATTCCATGATAAGGCCATCTCTCAGTAGCTGCGGTCAGGTGGTGGAGATTTTGTCGAATTTGGGAGATGATAGGTTGTTAGTGATCGGTGAAGCAGTGCATTGTCTTTGTTTGAAGAGTAGTTTTGATTCCAGTGATCACGTTGCAAGTGTACTAGTGTGCATGTATTAGACATGGGTATGAATCAGAAATCATGGTTGCTTCTGCTCTGTTAGACTTCTACTCCAAATGAGGACTTATTCATGTGGGAGCTCGTTCTTTCAACACCATGCCAACTCTTACTATTGTGTCCTATAACTCTCTTATTTTAGGCCTTGGTCTACATGGCCTTGCTTCCGACTTGAAGAGGCTTATCACCTATATATTAATGTCATTGCCGATACCTATAGACTGTAGCATATGGGGAGCTCTATTGTCGTGCTGCCAAGTCCTTGGAAATTCTGAACTGGCGGAAATTGCTGGTCATAAAATCTTGGAAAGCAAGTCGGATAAAAATGACTATGGTATTATGCTGTCTAATAATTAGACTAGAGGCGGCAGATGGGATGATGCTCGCAAGTTGAGAGAACGAAATCTGAAACGACTCGACCGCCATTGTAAGGCTAGTTGTCTCAACGCAGTATGTCACTAACATCCCATAAATCATGGACATTTCAATGATAAATTATAGTACATTAGTGACATATGGACTGATAGGCGATAGCTTTACTTATCTAGCTAGCTTTCACATGTTCTATATCTGATGCGGATATAACAGGAAGCATCATGGAAAAAGGACGAAGGAAAGTTAAATGGCATATGGACAAGATATATCGTGTAACGATACGTCACATGCTTCCGTATGTTCAAATACTTCATTGTGACAAATATTCTTAGCATTAGATACCAATCGGTTAAGCCTTCATTGGTATCATCACATTCAGCGTTTCCTTCTTCATTAGCAGAATTGCAGCAAGAAATGTCAGTTCATTCCCGCATTAAATTCTTATGAAGTTCAGAGATAAAATCATCTCTAGTTCCCAAAATTTTTAGAAGATAATGAAGAGACAGTGGCAGTCTTCAGGTATGAGCAGTTATATTCCTTAACTGATATTATTCTCACTAAATATTCCTCAAATCTTTTTAGCTCAGTCTTGATGCAAATACCAGACATAACCCACATGCAATCTTTTTTCCACCTTTTTTTTTCATACAGTCAGCGATTTCATTCCAATGAATGCACAGGAAATGTGGATGGAAAAAGTTGAAAGAAAATCTGATCGTGGAATTTCATAGTCTTTCCATTGATCTCAAGCATACCTTTTCCTGGTCAGTATTCTTTTTCACAGTCATGCGCTTTATTTCTAAGTTACAGTTCCTGGATTCTAGTCGGTTATTTATATACCGATGTTTCTTTTCTTAGAATTTGCTCATTCAGAGTGGTTATAGAAATCAAGACGCCCACTGCGGAGTTCCAGCTGCGCGTACAGAGTAGAGTGGAGAAGCTCGTTTAGTTGGTTCCTCCTCCTGCTACTTTATGCATGTGTATTTTATACATTTTGAAGTTGAACTGTGAACTCACTTTGGTTTCTGTTCGATGTAGATTGATCAGTGAAGCAGAGCGAAATGGCATCGTCAGGCTCATTCAACTCACCATGCGCATGTTGCAAGTTTCTTAAAAGAAAATGCCCACTAGACTGCATCTTTGCGCCATATTTCCCACCACAAGACCCACACAAGTTCATCAACATTCACCGCATTTTCGGTGCCAGCAATGTGTCAAAGCTCCTCTACGAACTCCCACCGCACCAAAGAAGCGATGCAGTGAAAACAATGGCATACGAAGCTGCAGCTCGTATTCGTGACCCGGTTCATGGCTGCGTTACAGAGGTAGTGTCGCTACAGCGACAGGCCCATCTTTTACAGAAGGAGCTCGAGTCTGCCACAGCTAAGTTGAGGAACTACCAAACCTTTAACAGCTACCCGTACTCTCTGCCATGGAATGGGTAAGTCAAGAAAGCTGATACATAGTCGGATGATAAGTTCAGAAGAAGAACCTTCCTAGTTTGAATGAATCAAATTTCAGTGATCTAAAATGCGTCAAATATGTGATTCCAGGGTCATTGTAAGACAAAACACAGTAGACAGGAGTAGAGTCTAAATTCGTAAGTAAATGGCAAACAGGGTATGAATATGAGATGGAATGTGATGCTCTGAAGTCATGTTTCTAAGCATTGCTTGGAGAATCAAAAAGTTTAAAACAAATCTCTCAAGTCTATGCACTTAAAATAGTCTCTTTTTGATACCATATATTCTTCTAACTTTTATGCTAATATTATCCTCAAGATCACACAGCATGCACAGTTGCAATTCAGTTTCCAAACCTATAGAATTAGCAGCTGCAGCTTATTTTTGGCTCAATAAAGTTGCGTGGTGTTCACAAGCAATGCTTGGGGCTGCAGCTGTGCTTTGCTCTGTTCCACTATTAATTCGTACAACAATCACGCATCAACCAAATAAGTCATCAAGAAAAACCTACGGCAACAAATGATCCCGGAAACAATAAAAAACACACCTTTGGCCGTTCTTCAATCTGAACTGATCACAAGAGATCATAAACCAAGTTCATGGAGACCATCAACCAAGCCTGTAGAGACTTTTATGCTACTATTATCCAAAGGATCACACACCATGCAAATGGCAACACAGTTGCAAAGTTTCCATATCTATACCCGTTGACCTAATGATAGATACAAGTAACTCTTCCTGGCGATGAAGAACAGAAGCATAATCAGTAAAATTATAAATAGTCTCAAGCAACTAGAAATTAATGGGTCTAGGATATTTAAGCCTATAATTCAATTGCTCACATTGAAGTAAATGACATCTATTCGTTTATCTATAAATATTGTTGCACGCGTCACAAAATTGTACCTGCTACCTGGTTCAATGATTTCTTTTGCAACTCCATGAATAACAAACTATATTCACCAATAGATGGTACAACACAATTCCGAGATGAAAATGAACAAAATTCTGTAAAAGAAAGCATAAGATACCCAAGATGGGTAGATTTGCCAAACACGACAAAGATCCACCAAGGACACGGAGAGATCCAATAATAATGTGTTTAATTCCCGCTTAAGTTCTTGGACGATGTGAAGGCTGCGTACGATAAGAAACAGTGCGGAATTAGAGATATGGAACTGCATTTTGTAAAATAGTGTAGAAATTTAATAGGCAGGAATCTAGGACGCTACTTCCTAACATCTTCCCCAAGTTAAGTAAAGAAAAGGAAAATGGTCACTCTATCATAACAGGAAAAAACAGAATTATGTCATATTGGTTTACCGTTAGACGAGGAGAACGCCGAGGTAATGACGCGGAACCTGGAGAGATAATTGTTTCTTCACCAACTCTTCGATGAACCTTTTTTGATACACGAGGCTTACTTTCTTTGGTTGGAGTTTCACTCTTTGTATTTGAGGAAGTTAGCGAAAACGGATTTGAATTAGTACTGATAATGGAAGCCTCCTGCTGAGTCGATGCAAATTGAGGTGTAGCCCCTGAAAAGTGATAATCAGGGGTAAATAAAAGAAGACTATTCACGGTCAACACTGCAATCTGTTATGGGAGGCAGATGAGACTTGAGAGAAAGAAGGCATAGATAAGATGATACCAGACACAGCTGCTTCTAAGAACATTCCTCTTACTGTTCTCACAAACTTGAACAACCCATTTGTTTTGTTCAGCTCCTGAATCAACCGCCCCATACCAGCTAAGGTCGGTTGACAATCTAGCACTGAGAGAAACTCTTTAATCATATAATCTTGTAACTGGAAAACACTTAACAAGGCAGTGTGACCACACACAAGTAGTTACCCGTGTAAGTTTCATTAGAGTGACGAACATTAAAAGAGAACTCTTCATCTGGATTCTTGGGATTTATATTCGTGAAAGTGAACTTTATCCCTGTAATCAAGTATAGGTCATATCAATATACTGAATAGTAATTGCCAGTAAGTGACCAAATTTTGTGGTACATTGGAGATTGCATCGTTTTATATAATTGATAGAAGTATTTTCCATTACCTTGCCCACAATCTATTCGAAACCCAAGGGCCCTATTGTACCAAGAGATAGCTTCTTGTATCTGTCCAACTTCACTGCTTTGAGAGATTTTATCTTCCGCATCTATCAAATCTATTAGAAGTTGCCCAAAGGCGAATACGGAGTAAACATTTCATCAGCTATATCCAGTAAGCATGTTATACACAACAATCATCATTATGACTCATATAATGACAGAATCACTTCATATTAACTCACCATGGCATTGTTGAGATATAATTACAGAATATTTATTCTTCCTCGCCCTCTGATCCACTAAAATCCTCTCAAGTTCATCCGCTGTAGCTCTACTACTAGATAGAGATTCAGTCAACAACAGCTTCCTAGCCTCTTTGCGGTTCTTCTCTAAAATACATATGGAGCAAATGATTAAACATTCTTAAGTTCACCAGACTGATTAATACCAATCAATACATCCCCCCGTCCAGACCGTATCCGCAAATTTAGCACTGTTTACTATCCTCTTTCACAGTTATATCAATACAACATATATCACCTTAACTCATTTGCAAGAAACAACCAGGCTGTACCATTACCACCAATGCAATTTGACTGTGCTAACTTTGAAATTGAGCAAGATGAATGAAGTTCTGGTAAGCAATGTTCTTAAACTAAACATACCAGCTATTGCTTTCACAAGAGCATCCTCCTCCTCCCTCAACCTCCTCTTCAGTTTTACAAGCTCAGCTGCAAATCCAAACACAGAAATTCAACAAACCAATAAGACTTCCAACTATTTAAAGTAAAGAATAAAATGGTACACAACATCCACAATCACAACTCTAAACCAACTACAAATTCAAAACCCTAACCAACGGCTACAAATTTTCAAAATCCGATCTTTCAAACTCCACTCACCCTCACACAACTCCAAATCAAAATAACGAGCGAAAAAAGACGGAAACAAGAGCAAGGCAGTAGAGTAACTTGCCTTGATTTGCAACGGTGTCGTGAACTCGTTGTAGAATAGATTCCATGGATTTGACAAATATGTCGGTGGATCTGTCGATTCCTTGCATTTGAACTGCGACTTGATTCTCGCATTTCAACCGTAGCTGCTCCATCTTCTCGGTGACTGTCGCCGGAGCCTCCGACTTTGAACTCGACTCCGCCATTGTTCAACGAATCGTAAAATTAAATTCCTCTCTATATGACTGATGGCAGTTGGACCCCACGCGTATACGGTATACGCCCAAATTTGAATTGGGCAATAAAATCCTGGGCTTCGGCCTGGGAAATTATTCAACAAGGCCCAAAAAAACGGCTTAATCAACAGTCTCAACAAATGTAAACAAGCATATCTGGGGCAAGTGCGGAGCCAATCAAAGATCAAAATTCGTAATCTTATTTTAAACGACAAAAAAAAAGAGAGGAGAGACTAAAACTAACAACTACAAGGCCTAGTCACGAGACAGCACGCAACATATGTATATAAAATTAGTGGTGATCACGTCGTCCCGACGGAAATTATTTTTCTGTTAAATTTAAATTTTTTAATTTTTAATTTAGTTGAAATGATTTAGTTAGGTGATAAGAATTTAGTTAGATGTTGTTGGTAAATGTATGATTTGTTATGTAGATATTTAGTTGTAATGATTTAGTTAGGTGATAGAGATTTAATTAGATATTGTTGGTAAATGTATGAATTTAATTAGATGTTGGTGTTAAATGTATGGTTTGTTAGTTAAATATTTTTTTATATAGATAGATAATTAATAAACATTAATCAGTGTTTTGTGTAATTCTCTTATTGCTCACGTCCACCTTAGTCCACCAATCTACTTAACTATTTTTTGCTTAAACAAATCATCAAAGATAGAAATTAGAAAGACATCAATGAAGGAACCTAACCACCACAACTACATTATCAATCAACTCAACACCCCCTCACGTGATGCTCCTCTTCCCTCTTATAATCTACTGATTAGTGTATTGTAATAAATCACAGTTATATTGAATAATATAATTGGAGTGAAATAGGCAATAATAACACATTCAAATCATAGATTACCAGATACAATAGCATACACGCACTTGAAGCATACTCCATGTGTATGTAATTTTAGTACCACCAAATATCTGAAATGGATGCTTGCATCTAGTACCTGTTTTCATGCTTTAGTGGTGACATAAATCCAGAAATAAAGGCATGAGTGTCACCAGTGTTTCCTTTCTTTACTATTTTCTGGGGAAAAAAAATAAATGCGAGCAGATCTTGTCATGCTAATCCAATCCAATCCAATCCACTCACAAAATATTTAACATTCAGATCCAATCTACCAAATCTACAACACTTTTCTCTATTCTCTAATCCCCATCAACCAAATAGTCCATTCGTCAATGTCTGGACATTTACAGTACAGCAACAGCGCATCAAGGTTTAACCATTAACCGACCGGTCGAATGTTGTTCTAACAACAATTGGAAATGTGTGTACCAAGTCTTCTATTTTGCGGTACTGTGTCAGTGTAGTCATGCCGTGATGCTACGAAAGGGATAATACGAATGTTATACCTCTAGGATTTGGCTAATTTTGACCCATAAAGGAACATGTAATCCTATTCATGGAAACATTGCTAGAAAGTAGCAAGTAGTAATTTACTCTTTTGGGGTAGAAAAAGGAACAAAGGAAGGTGTGACTTAAATTTGAAAGCTGAAGGCCAAAGGAAATAGATAAGGATGTGTGAAATGTGTATACGGTGTACCTGTGTGTGAATAAGACTGCTCCCTTTTGATGCAGAAAAATTCCCCAAACAAATTGACAAGGGCCAAGGCCAAGCTGAAGAGATAAAAAGACGCAAGCCTACAAAAAAAAAACAGGGTATCAAACAAATCGGCGAAATATAAAAGTATCATCAGACAAGGGAGGAGCCACTGTCGATATCACCAACCCATCTCTCACTGTCAGACGTTAAATTAAGTAAAAGAGAACACCCGTTACACTCATAGCATACCACAATTAAACAAAAACTTAAAGAAACCGCTCATCTGAAATTCCATTACCATTTAGCGCAATGGCATATATCATGGCCAAGCTATTCATCTTGGATCCGGAGAATCTGGGTCTCTTTAGTCTACTCCATGTATCATTTAATATTAGAGTAGAGTGTGCCGGAGTTGGAGTGTGATAGAGATTTCAAATCTGGATGTTTAAGAGCACACATCATCCCAGAAAACATGTTTTGGCATTTGGCTTAATTCAGATTGTTCATCCCAAAGCTCAGCAGCTAACACAATCCTTCTCTTTCCTTCTTTACCGCTCTTGTTTTCCCTCCACTGTTGCAGCTCATTGGAGTATGTAGCGGCATAAACTATTCTAATGCCAGTACATTCATGTAGTGCCGGAGCCGTTACATTATTTCTTGTATATTTCTTCACTATTTCCATATACTGCACCTTCTTGGGGCTGGCTGTAAATCCACAAGGCGAAGCTTTGTTATCATGGAAGTCGACGTTGAACAATGGAGTGTCGATCCAAGTGCTTGAAAACTGGAATCATCAAGACGGAACCCCATGTAAGTGGTTTGGAATTACCTGCAATCAGAACAATGAGGTGGTTGAGTTGGAGCTGAAGGATGTGGATTTGCTGGGGGCCGTCCCAACAAATTTCACCTCACTCTTGTCCTTGAACAAGCTGGTTCTGTCTGGGACAAACCTCACTGGCTCGATCACAAAAGAAATAGGAGTACTAACCGAGCTGCATCACTTGGATTTGAGTGACAATGCTCTTTCCGGGGTGATCCCAGATGAGCTCTGTAACTTGTTAAAGCTGCAAGAGCTGTATCTTAACTCAAACGGGCTTGAGGGAGTGATTCCAAATCATATTGGTAGGCTCACCAGTTTGATGTGGCTGGTTTTGTACGACAATCAGCTGAGTGGTGAAATTCCCAGCAGTATCGGCGACCTGAAAAATCTTGAGGTCATCAGGGCCGGTGGGAACAAGAACCTGGATGGCCCTTTACCTCAGGAGATTGGAAACTGCAGCAATCTAGTGATGCTGGGTTTGGCAGAAACCAGCCTCTCTGGGTCCTTACCGCAAACCATAGGGATGCTGAAAAACCTGGAAACCTTGGCTATCTACACGGCTCTACTCTCGGGCCCAATCCCAAATGAGATCGGTGAGTGCACTAAATTGGAAAACATCTACTTGTATGAGAATTCTCTCAGTGGCTCCATTCCCAGCAGTTTGGGGAAGCTGAAGAATCTACAAAACCTTTTACTATGGCAAAACAATTTAGTTGGAGTGATTCCACCAGAGATTGGGAACTGCAATCTTCTAAAAGTGATAGATTTCTCAATAAATTCAATTACTGGAAGTATTCCAACATCAGTGGGAAACTTGACCATGCTCCAGGAGCTTCAGCTAAGTGTCAATCAATTATCCGGTGAGATCCCAACCCAAATTGGGAACTGCAAAAGCTTGACTCATATCGAGCTAGACAACAATCAGATCACCGGAGCTATACCTGAAGAAATGGGATTCCTTGGAAATCTCTCTCTCCTATTCTTATGGCAGAATAAGTTGGAAGGTAATATCCCATCTTCATTATCAAATTGCCAGAATTTAGAAGCCATGGATTTAAGTGGAAATAGTTTGAACGGAGCCATACCCAAAGGCATCTTCCAGCTCCCGAATTTGAACAAGCTCTTGTTAATTTCCAACAACCTCTCTGGCGTGATCCCACCCGAGATCGGAATGTGTTCATCCTTGATTCGATTTCGAGCCAGTAACAATAAGATCACTGGAGCAATCCCACCACAAATCGGCAACTTGAGCAACTTAAACTTCTTCGATCTGGGAGTGAATAGAATCAATGGTATTATCCCAGCTGAGATATCCGGCTGCGAAAATCTTACATTCATAGACCTACATTCCAACTCCATCTCTGGCGCTCTACTAGAGAATTTAGACCAGCTGGTTTCACTACAGTTCATTGACATTTCAGACAATATGATCGAAGGTGAGTTAAGCTCAAGCATCGGGTCACTTACCTCCTTAACAAAGCTCGTCCTCAGCAAAAATAAATTCTCCGGGGCCATTCCCGGTAACATCGGATCATGCTCAAAGCTGCAGCTGCTGGATTTAAGCAACAATGTCTTTTCTAGTAACATTCCGCCGAGCATAGGAAGCATTCCTTCACTAGAGATTCTACTAAACCTCAGCTGCAATATGCTCACAGGACACATTCCTCAAGAGTTCACAGGACTAGACAAGCTTGGAGTGCTTGACATCTCCCACAACTTCCTCTCCGGCGATCTACACTACTTAGCAGATCTGCAGAACCTTATCACCCTCAATGTCTCGAACAACAACTTCTCCGGCCGAGTCCCTAACACTCCATTCTTCCAGAAACTTCCACTCATCGTCCTATCATCAAACCCTAACTTATGCTTCCCCAATACCGGCTGCTCGGGCAACGACACCAACACAAACCGCCGCGCAGCTGCAAGAATTGCCATGGTGGTTCTACTCTCCGCCGCTTGCGTCCTCCTCTTAGCCTCAGTCTACATCATCGTCGCCGGAAGACGAAAACGAATCACGAAATTCGCCGATTGCGCTTCCGGCGCAGCAGACGAAGACGTAACCCTTACACCATCGTGGGAAGTGATGATGTATCAAAAACTCGACCTCTCAATCAACGACGTCACCAAAACCCTAACACCATCAAACATAATCGGCCACGGCCGAACCGGCGTCGTCTACAAATCCACACTCTCATGCAACACACCAATCGCCGTGAAACGCTTCCGATCCTCCGAGAAAACATCCGCCGCAGCTTTCTCATCAGAAATCGCAACGCTAGCACGCATCCGCCACCGTAACATCGTCCGCGTACTCGGCTACGCTACGAATCATAAAACGAAGCTTCTCTTCTACGATTACATGGCGAATGGGACTTTAGGTGAGCTTTTACATGATAAAAGTAATGCTGGATTTATTGAATGGGATACGCGGTTGAACATCGCCGTCGGCGTGGCGGACGGGATGGCGTATCTTCACCATGGTTGCGTGCCGGCTATCTTGCACCGTGATGTTAAGGCGCACAATATCTTGCTTGATGATCGGTTCGAACCGTGCTTGGCTGATTTTGGATTGGCTCGGTTTGTTGAAGATGACGGTGGTGATTGTCGCTCCTTCACGGTTAACCCGCAGTTGGCCGGTTCGTTTGGTTACATGGCTCCAGGTTGGTTACAGTTAAAATTTGAAATCTAATTTGTGACTCTCAGTTCAATGTTCTTGGGTTAATTGTATTTTTGTTTTTGATGCAGAATATGCTAACATGCTGAGGATAAGTGAGAAGAGTGATGTGTATAGCTATGGAGTGGTTCTGCTGGAGATATTAACGGGGAAGAGGCCGACGGATCAGTCTTTTGCGGAAGGGCAGCATTTGATACAGTGGGTGAGGGATCATTTGAAGAGTAAAAAGGATGCGATCGAGGTTCTTGATCCGGTGCTGCAAGGGCATCCAGATACACAAGTGCAGGAGATGCTACAGGCATTAGGGATATCATTGCTTTGTACGAGTAACAGAGCAGAGGATCGACCTACGATGAAGGATGTAGCTGTTTTGTTAAGAGAAATTCGGCATGAGAGGTTGAGTGAAGGTGAGGTGCAGAAGCCAGCCAGGAGTCAAAATGGAGCTGGTGATGGTAATTTAGGGATGTGAATGTCATCGCCATCGCATGGGGCAGCTAGGATGTTGATGCAGCAGGGATCTTCTCAAAATCCACTGTCGTCGTACTCGTCGAATTCTTTCTGTTGGATACCCCCATCAAACCTTCAATAACACGAACAGATTATTAGTTATCATTCAACAAGTTTCAGTTAATTCAGTCTCCACAGCAGGGCAGACTGAACCGGGCATGTTGTAAACAGATTGTTGTCAAGGCATTGTAATTTGAGCAATGCAGTGTAAATTAGCAAACACGAATTCAATGCAATATGCACCACAGTTTTTTTTTTCATTATGATTCATCACTTTTGGAGAAATCGTAACAAATAATGAATATGGGTCAAGCCATCCACATGAGATGTGCCAACAGGTATGACATTGTATCATCCAGCAATTCGACAAAGTTTCATGTCACTGAAAGCCAATGTTATCAGAAACTCGTAGAGTACTTATCACCCTGGATCTGGAATATCTAGATAACAAAGGCAAGCCAGACATCCAAGTTCGACAAACCGTGAATGTATAATGACCTAGGAAAAAGAAACCTTTGGAATCAAGTAATTTTGATTTTTGAGTTACTTTGAAACATAAAGACAGGGAGGATGTGTGTGCTTGTGTGGGGAATCCAAATTAATGATTGGAGGTCTATTATTTCAATAAATAAACCATTTCAAATCACATCTTAAACCATAAGCCAACCGCTAATATTTAAATCAAGTTGCTTATCTCAATGAAAACTGTTCTACAAGACACACAAGGCTACAACCATGTGATGTACCTAGGTACAGCGGAAACACAGAAGATGTTAAAATGCAAAAAAGGAAAAAGTTATAAAAAAGATGCATTGATTCTGCATGTAATGAAATCCAAACCTCTATTATTTCTCAAGCAAAAAGCACACCATATTGTCTCTCCAGTCCATTTCTGAACTGGTGGATCCACACAAGGGAGTTGTGGTAGTACTTGCAATTTGCAACTATCCAAAACCCAGAACTGCACGAATTCCAATGAATTATATCAAACCACGCATGTAATATTAAATTAAGTATTCCCAGACGTTAACTTCTCAAGCATCAACTTTGTGGCATGATGATGGAAACATGAAGGTGTACTATGCATTCTTTACTTGAAAATTAAACTTTGAACTAGTCTGCCGGTTGGGAGTCATGTGTCAGCATATGGGCATCATATTAGTATTATAGATGCACAACACATATATTTAAACGAAAAAGAAAAGAGACACAACAGATTCCTAAAATATAGATCTGCAAATGATTTATATCATTAATAAACATCTGCAATTGATTTGTGACTGTCCAAGTTTTATTCTATTCATCACATGTAAAGGTAAGAGATCACACATGGTTAAGGAAGTTGATTATTTGCCTTATGGACACAAGTATATCATTGAGAGTTGGACATCAACATCGTGCATGTACTATTCATTTTTATCGAGTAATCGGAATCTGATCCGGTGCAGCCCCACAACTAGCTGCACCGAAACTTCTCTCCTGATTTCGGATGACTTCGATTCTGAATTTGACGTGAACTACAAAACTTTAGCTGATTCAAAGTGATAGAATTCTATAGGTTACGTTGATTTCAGATTTGGTGTCGAAGACATCCGAAAACAAAAGAGAAGTTTTGATGCAGCTAGTGACTGCACCAAAACAAAACAGATAGACCTTTGCTGCCTGGGACTTGTTGGAAACACATAACTTGTCCGTTGAGAAAACGTTTTATATATATCGTTGAAAAGCTGATTCAAAGAGTTACAATTTTATACGTAGTTCACGTCGAATTCAGATTCGAAAATAAAGTCATTCAAAATCAGGAGAGAAGTTTCGTTACAGCTAGTTGTGAGATTGCATCAGATCCGAATCCCGAGTAATCAGTTAGAATAGGGGATACACAACAAGGTGAATAATGATCAAATCTTATAATTCGTGCAGCAGCAGAAAAGAAAAGAATGATTTTGTGGTCCTATCGCTATCGGGGATTGATAGAGATTTGTAAAACATTATTGCATATGTGAAAATGATGCATTTGGAAATAGGAATTATAGACCCTTTATGCTCTAAAGGCAAAAAGTGAGCATATAAAGACTAACATGCAACTGTAGGGCGAGAAACATTTGGAAGATTACGTAATCTTAAAACGAATATAAATGAAATTGCTGCTGTGGCTGGGAAAGTCATCAATAGCTGTTGATGATATAATTGATAATATGGAAGTTAGGCATGCAAAATCGACAATACATTTGACATATGCACATCAGCATATGAAAGGAATGTAAACACAACAGATCGAATACACGCAGTCCAACGCAAGTAACAGAAAGGAAACCTACAGGAAAAGAGCTACTGCATATTACAAGTAGTATGTAATTATCTAAATGGAGACAAAATTCATTAGATAAAATGGTGGAGCAGAGTTTGAAACCTGAGACTTCTGAGAAGTTTGTCATACTTCTCAATCAATGGACCAACACCCCATTGGCAATGCATAAGACTATTTAAACAAGGTAAAACTATTAGATTTAACGTGGAGCGTAACATGTCAACACATGAACTATAAAATCTAGTACTTCTTAATTAGATTTAACGACCGACGTCAGTCAGTCATCATCAATTTAGTGCACGGTACACTACAGAATTAATGCACATTCATATATCAAGGTTTTGTACCAGCAAAAGCAGGCAGCCAAGACGAGATTAGTTTGCAGCATTATACAATGAAGAATACCAGCATTTGACGAGTAGCAATGATTAATAGAAGGTCTCCTTTTGACAGACAAGGCTTGAAGAGCTTAAAAGATCACTGGGTCTGAATGAATGTCTGTCGCAGAATCGATTTACTATAGTGTGCTTCTCTTTCCAAATAGAATGACATGAGCCATTGCTGATGCCAATTGCCAATGTCTGCCATTGCATTTTCTTGTTAGCTCAAGAAATGAATCCTAACACAAAAAAACTCTGATAGTAACTCATCAAACTTCACATCCAAACTCATTTACACGAACCTATCCAGTAAGCCAAGTATGTGGCGGAGGCAGGGGGGAGCGGAGGGGTGCGGCCGCCCCCTCCGCGACCTGAAAAGCGCACTAGTACCCATCCTTCACCCTGCCGTCGCCCCTCCACGAGCAGCCGTCTGCCCCGCCGTCGCCTGTCCAATTTTGCGGAAAAACTGCAGAATCGTCCGCCCAGTTTTCCATCTTCACCAGCCATCTTTGTGAGTCTCTAAACTCAGCTTCCAGTATCCGGAATCATTTTTGTATATTTTTAGCATAAACTACGTGTTGCGAGGTTTCCTACCATGTATTGGTCACACACTGATTATTTTTGAAAAAAAAGATATGATTTTTCAAAGTTGCTCACTAATATATAATTTTTGCGGAAAAACTGC
>JAWWMW010000597.1:64829-82865 GCA_035048345.1 Echeveria elegans
CAACATCATGCTAATCGGAAAGAGATGAGACATGAAATTCATGTCCCCTGTTTGATGTACATAATTCATGAATCTGACGTACTTTTTCATGTTCAGTTTTTTTGTCACCTATTTAAGTTTTATGATTCTCATGTAAATCAGATCAAAATGTCTTAAATACCCTCAAACATTAAATAATCTTTTTTATTATAATTAAATGGATATTAATTGGATAATCTCAGTCATTGATTAGAAGGTACATCTATGATTATGGTCTCTTTATACTTTTTATATTTAGACATTTTTTTTATTATGGTCTCTTTATACTTTTTATATTTAGATAGACATTTTTTTACTTGATCTCTACCTTTACTGTTTACTACATATATAAACCGATCCATTGATTTTTTTTTTGGGTTTGGTCCTTTTGGCCCAACTCGTCTATCCAAAACGACGTAGCAGAGTTCAGAGCGTTTAACACGTCAGATTCAGTTGGTTGTCCTTGTGCTCAGAGTGGTTTTGCTCAATGTAGATTTGATCAGTAAAACAACAGCTGATGGCATCATCTGGCTCATTCAACTTACATTGCTCTACAAACTACAACAACATCGAAGGAGTGATGCAGTGAATACATGGCTGTGATACAGAGAGTTTTTTTTTTCCTACATAGAGAACCTAAGCTTCTATGGAAGGAGCTGAATCTGCCAGTGCTCGGTTGAGGAAACTAAGAAACATTTAACAACTAGCCTTACTCTTTGCTTTCCGTATGGTTGGACGATGCAGATTTCAGAAGTTCCAATGCCGAATCTTCCTCGTTTGAATGAATCAAACATCAGTGATTTAAATGCCTCAAATATCTGAATCCCAGGGTCATTGTAAGACAAACAGTAGATAATAAAATGAGAGTATCAAATGGAATGTGATGCTATAAAGTCAATTTTCTCTGCTTATTTGCTTGGAGAATCAGGAAGATTAAAACAAATCTCTCAAGTCTATATCTACTTCAAATAATCTCCTTTCGATACGTATATTCTTCTAACTTTTATTGTAGTACTGTCCATACGATCACACAGCATGCAAATTAAAACAATGGTTAAAACAGTTTCATCTTCCTGGTGATGAACACCAGAAATGGAATTAATAGAATTAAAACAAAATAGTCTCAAGCATCTAACAAATGTGTCTACACTAGATGTATGACAGTAATAAGCTTCCTTGAAATGTCTCGAATTGCTATAAATCACATCCATTAATCAATATCACTGATTTCTTCTACAAATTGATAAATCAACTATATGTACCAGTAGACAGCACAACACAATCTGATTGCAGTTGTGAGGTGGGAATGAGAACAATCTATTAAAGAGAGCATAAGATACCCAAGATCCACCATGAATGCCAAGAGATCCAGTGACTGGGTTTTCATTTCTGCTTAAGTTCTTGGGCCATGTGAAGGCTGTGCGAGAACACAAACAGTAAAGACTTAGGGATTTAGAACTGCATTCTTTTTAAATACTGAAGGAATGTAGGAGGCAGGTCTGCGAGACGCTACTTCCTAACATTTTAATGTCACTTCCCAGTTCCCAGATACAAGTAAAAGGAAAATGGTCATACTATGTAAACAAGAAAAAAAAAATGTGTCATATTTGCTTACCGTTAGACGAGGAGAGCGCCGAGGCAAAGATGCAGAACCTGGAGAGAGCATTGTTTCTTTACCACCTCTTCGATGAAGTTCTTTTGATACACGAGGCTTACTTTCTTTGGTTGAAGTTTCACTCTTTGTATTCGAAGAAGTTAACGAAAAAGGATTTGATTTAGTAGTGATAACGGAAGCCTCCTGCGGAGCCGGTGACGAATGAGGGGTAGCACCTAAAAAGTGATTATCAAACATAAAACTTAATTAGAAATGCAACATTGAACAGCACTCTCTTCCCGCATGAACTAGATGTGCATCTGTTGCATGTAGATTGGATGGCATTACAGAAGCAATCATATTTTGGCATCGCTTTCTAAAAGTGTATATAAAAGAATATTTATCATGATAAACACAACAATCTTTTACAGTCGGCAGTTGAGAATTGAGAAACAGACACAGCATATATAAGATTATAAGAAGATACCAGATGCAGCTGCTTCAAAGAACATTCCTCTGATTGTTCTCACAAACTTGAATAAGCCATTAGTTTTGTTCAGCTCCTGGACCAACTGCCCCATTCCAGCTAAGGCAGGTTGACAATCTAGCACTGAGGGCAACTTTATTAATCACATGATCCTGTAACCGAAAACAATTAATAAGACAATGTAACCACACGCAAGTAGTTACCTGTGTAAGTTTCATTAGAGTGGCGAACAGTAAAAGAGAACTCTGCATTTGGATTCTTGGGATTTATATTCGTGAAGGTGAATTTTATCCCTGCAATCAGGAACAAATCACATTAAGGCATTAGACACTAACTGACCATAAGTGATCATATTTCATATTGAACTCGTGACTGCATCGTCATATTTAATTGAAAATACCACTCTCCATTACCATGTTCACAATCTATTCGAAACCCAAGAGCCTTATTGTACCAAGAAATAGCTTCGTGTATCTGTCCAACTTCACTGTTTGTGGAGATTTTATCTTCAGCATCTATCAAATCTGTTATCAGTTGCACAAAGAAGAAAAATGAAAAATATATATTTCATCAGCTAAACCAAGTTAGCATTCTGTACTCAAGAATCATCTATACGACTGATATAAACGAGACAATCACATAAAATTAACTCACCACGACTTTGTTGAGATATAACTGCTGAATATTTATTCTTCCTCACCCTCTGTTCTTCTAAAATCCTCTCAAGTTTATCTGCTCTAGCTCTACTACTAGATAGAGATTCCGTCAGCAGCATCTTCCTAGCCTCTTTCCGATTCTTCTCTATGAAACATAATGAGTAAATGATTATACATTCTTAGGTTCACCAGACTGATTGATACCAATCTATACACACATACATCCACCACATCCACATGGTACAGATTTAGTAGCGTCTAATACTCTATGTATCAGTTTTATTAATGACACGTATGCCTAAACTCATTTGCAAGAATCAATACCTACACCCCAATTTAATTGTGTTAAAAGTTAAGTTGAGCGGCATGAATGAATTTTAAATTCCCATACCCAAATAGTTGTAGTAAACAATGTTCGTAAACTAAACATACCAGCTATTGCTTTTACCAGAGCATCCTCCTCCACCCTCAGCTTCCTTTTCAGTTTTCCAAGCTCAACTGCAAAACCAAACACACAATTCGGGAAAATGTGTAAGACTTTCAACTATCTAAAATCAAGAATAAAACGTTAAAATACATCTACAACCACAACCCTAAAGCGTAACCAACTACAAATTCAAAGCCCTAAACAACGGCTACAAAATTTCAAAATCCAGTTTTTGAAATTCCACTCACTCTCACACCATGTCATAAACCAAACAACAACCGAAAAAAAAGAAGGAAACAAGAAAAAAGGTAGTAGAGTAACTTGCCTTGATTTGCGACAGTGTCGTGAACTCGTTGGAGGATAAATTCCATGGATTTACGAAACGAGTCGGTGGATCTGTCGATTCCTTGCATCTGAACCTCGACTTGCTTCTCGCATTTCAGCCGTAGCTCCTCCATCTTCTCTGGCACTGTCACCGGAGCTTCCAACTTTGAACTCGACTCCGCCATTGTTCAACGAATCGTGAAATTGAATTTCCTCTCAATTTGAGTGATGGCAGTTGGACCCCACGCATAAGCCCAAGGAAAATTGGGCCATAAACTCTATTCAGTTATTCAAACAGGCCCACAAAAACGTTCTAAAACATACGTGGACGTGCGGAGTCATCAAAATTCGTAATCTTTTATTCTTTTAAGTTAATTATCGAAAATCAAGGGTCTGTTCTTTTGACATGAACTGAACAGAAAATTTAAAATTTAAAATTTAATTAATTAATTATATTTGCATATTATTTTTAATTTTAAAAAATAGTTTTGACAATAGTGAATGCGTCTTAAGCTTCTATCATAGTTTAAAGTCTTATTACGCTTTTAAAATAATTTTAAAAATAGTGAATGTTTATCTACTGAACTGAAATGAACAGAAATTAAATTAATGTTAAAAGAACAGACCCTAAATCACATGTAAAAATTGATATTACTCAGACTCATCCTAAAAAAATATTTTTATTTGCTAAAATAGTCGCCTTTTGCTTTAATTTATTTTAAATACTCATAAAAATATCAAAATACTTTTAAACAATTCAAAACTTCATAAAATAACTATGCAAAAGTCAATTATTCCATTAGATTATTTTTGTATAAATTAAATTTGATATTTCAAAATTTTACTAAATTTTAGTACAAATTTTTATCAAAAATATAAAAAATTGTTTAATAGTTTGCATTATTTTTTGTACATATTTGAACTTTAACGATTTTTTTAATTTTGTTTGTTATTTTTATTAATTGTTTATTTGACAGATTATGGGAAATTCAATTTTTTTTGCACTAAATCCAATTTTTGTAAAATATCTATATTAACCTTATTTTACTTTGGGAATGGCGGAGGGCAATGCATCACTACAACCTTGTTTTGGAGTAGTGGTTGTTGAATTTTTTAATCTAATTTTGTATAAAAAATTGGAATAATTAATATTTGAATAAATTGCACAAAAAATATAATATTTTGTACAAACCACCACCATAAAAAATTCACTTAACTACCTATATAATATCTCAAGTTTACCATTGTAAATATGAAAAAAAATTAGAGAAATTATTTTAAAATGAAAAATATATTAAAAACACAAAAATATACCATATAAGAAATAAATTATATTATTTTTAAAATAGTTAAAGTATATTAAATCAAGATTTTTAATTTCTTATAAAAGCAAAATGTACAGAAAACTTTATTAGTTTTAAAATATAAAACTTTTTTAAAAATATAAAATTTCAAAATTAACCGAAGTCAAACAATGTTTAATTAAATTATGCATATTTGTTTTACATTTTTCTAATTTTTTAAGTTTTTCTTTTTACAGTGGTGGTCATTTGTTAACTTGAAGTTTTTTATAGGCAAAAGTAAAAAAATTATTGTGGTGATTTTGTGCAAAACGGTACATTATATTGATTGTTTTGCTCAATTAACTCTTAATTTTTTATAGTTATATTTTTATTTTAAATTTTCAAAAAGTGGTATATATGTTATATTTTTCCTGAATTTTATTTTAATGATTTATTAAAAAAATTACTTATATTTAAAATTCCAATTTTATAAAAAATTCTGATTTTTTGATTTTTTTAAAAATAAATTCCAAATCTTGCAAACAAGTATCCTTTTTCAGTGGGATTTTAAAATTTTGACAGAAATGAAATTGAAGGCCCGTTTGGCGGAAAAAAAGGAGAAGAAATTAAAAAAAATTGAGTGAAAATGAAATGTGTGTTTGGTTATAAGAAAAAAAATGAAAAAAGAGACAAAATGATATCAAATTTTTCTCACAACTTTCTCACAGAAAATTCTTTTTTTTAAAAAAAAATTCTTTTTTTCACTTTTTAGATTCCAAAACTTTTGACAAAAATAAAAGCAAGAAACACGATATTGACATAAAGGCGAAAGGGGCATCATGAAAGCACCATGTGGAGCTCATAGCCATAATATTTCAAACAAAAAAAGAGGCATCTTTCACTCTCTTTGATATATACTTGTCTGTTTAAGGTCAAAAAGAGAAGATAAGATTCCACAAACTAAGAAAATTTTAGCTCAGCATCCTTAAAACATTCAAATTTTCAGAATACCAATCTGCCAAAAACAATGTCATCTCTGATCCAAGAAATCGAGCGAGCGAGCACGGCAGCTGAGGCCTCTTTCACAAACATCATTCGAAGCGTTTCCCTCGTTGCCCGAAACATAGCAACTGACATTTCAAAAACTATGAAGCAAGGAATTCAATGTTTCAAGTTGGGAAGAAGGCAGAACACACAGTGCACTTATCCACCTGCTTCAAGCACCAGCCAGCTCCAAGTTCCGCAGCAGCCACTTACTGCCTCAATTCAGGATGACCATAGCGCGTTTTTAGCGTGCTTTGAGCAACAATATGGAACCATACACCCATTTTTTTACACATGTAGTTTTGAGGATGGAATGAAGTTGGCTAGAGACGAATTTAAATTTATGTTCATGTACCTTCACTCGCCGCGACAACCTTACGTGCATTCTTTTTGTAAAGAGACGTTGTGCTGCGATGTGGTGGTACAGTTTTTGGATGCTAATTTTGTGAGCTGGGGCTGTGTCGTCGAGTGGGGACAGGGGATGTATATGAGCTCTATGCTTAGGCCTAATTCATACCCTTTTTGTGCCTTGATTGCGCCTTCGCCTGACAACAGCATTTCAGTTCTACAACAAGTACATTTCTTCAACCCCGCTCTCATTTTGTACATGAAAAGTAAATCGAACTTTGACTTTTGTTACTGATCGTAGATTGAAGGCCCAGTGTCCGCGGATGAACTTGTGGAGATCTTACAGAGGACGATAGAAGAACAAGGGTCAGCATTCGGACAACTGAGACCTGAAAATGCTGGAAAGAAAAGGACATCCACGGAGCTTCGAGAGACGCACGATGCTTCATTGAGCGAAAATGCTAAAATGATAAAATCTTTGCAAGACAAAGACCATGTGAGCAGCATCTCAAGCGCACCATTGCCAATAGAAGCCTCCACCAAATCAACTGACAATCATGAAAGTTCCTTCAAATCTCTAACAAAGCACAATCAAAACTCTACCATAAAATCAGAAGTAGCGATTGATACGACAGCTTGTGCTAAAGAGGGTGAGATCACTAAGGTAACCTTAATACTTCAACTCATAGTATCATTTTTCGAGCAATGTCATTGTAACTTTTAACTAATGTTATTTCCTTGTGCAGATACTTATACGTTTTCCGGATGGTGAAAAGAAGGAAACGAGCTTCAAAAGCACCGATAAAATCGAGCAACTCTACTGGTTTATTGACTCATTAGCTCTTCCAGGCATTGGTAACTACCAACTTGTATCAGGCCTTCCTCGAAGAGTCTACGGCGTTGAAGAGATGGAAATGAGATTCGAAGATGCTGGCTTGCATCCTAGAGCAAGCTTGTTCTTGGAGCTCATGTAGTGTGTATATTAAGAAGTTTTGTTCCACATTTTTCCGTTTTTCAGATTTCTCGATTTCCTAATCACTCGCTCATTTATACTTTTATTTACCGAACGTAAGAAATCGATCCGAAACTTTCATTATAAAACTTCAAAATCAAAGAATGCAATGATTTGCATAGTACTTCAAACTCCCATTTACATATCTCAACTTGAACTTAATAATGTCCAAAAACAGAACAGATATTATAAGAAGAATATCAAACGACGTCGTTACACGGAGCATGAGCGCAAAACGACGCCGATTATTATTGAAGAAGAATGAGAGAGGCTACTCGAACAAACCACAGACTGAGGAAATGGCGTTTCTTCTGAGTTATCATCCGGTTCGGAATCCGTTATTTTCTCCGACGAAGTTCAGAAAATCGGTCGTCGGAAGCAGTAAATTTATCATCCGGAATCGCTCGCCGGACGTTACCGATTCGCGTAAGGTCTCTCTCATGTCTTTTTGAGTTTAGTAACTTTGCTTGATTTTAGGAAATTAGGTTAGTTGGATTTTTTTAATGATTGAAACCGCGTTGATTGTTATTCTAGGGTTTTTGAAGTAGGTTTTTATCTGTGAACATATATATATTGCCGAATTTCTTGCTGAATAAGTATGAATTTTTTTATCACCAATTTTTGAATGAGTTAAGTTAATTTCATTGAAGTAGAATGTTCTTGCGTCCGGAAAAAGAAGTAGATCACAGTATGAATATTCCACATTTTTTTTTCCGAGTGAAAGTTTAGTGGGATGAATGATAATTATGGTGGAGTATGTATCCTTTTTGACTATGATTTTCTGGTATGTAACTTCACTGTTAGATTTGTGTTCGTGATATGCAGTTGGTCCTGGAAGTCAAAGAGAAGCTTCAAAAGAATTTTAATGATCTACCGGTTGGAAAATATGGACGAGATGATGAAGAGATGATACTTTGGTATTTGAAGGATAGGAGATTTTCTGTTGAGGAAGCTTGTGGGAAGCTGACTAAGGCCATCGTATGATTGAATCCATCCTAATCACATTATTGCTATCATGTATTTAAGCATTTTAAAGACATAGACAAAATCTTGTATACAGTTTCTTTTGAGTATTTAACTATTTTCTATTCAAATTTAGAGATGGCGGCAAGAATTTGGGGTCTCCAAATTGTCTGAAGAGTCGGTAAAACGTGCGGCTAAGACAGGGATGGCATTTGTACATGAATCACTTGATGTCTTCGGTAGACCTGTCCTCATTGTGGTGGCAAACAAGCATATTCCCGCGGTAAGATTTAGTTCCGCTTATCGAGTAGGTTTAGCCTGTTTGGCTTACTTATGCTAACAGGCCAAGTTTTATTGATTATAGATGCAGGATGCTGCAGAAATTGAGAGGTTGTGCGTGTTTTTGATAGAAAAGGCCCTAAGCAAACTCCCCTCTGGCAAAGAAGAGATACTAGGAATATTTGACCTTCGTGGATTTGGTACTGATAATGCTGACATGAAATACTTGACATTTTTGGTAAAAATGATCTCATCTGATTAGTTATTTGTTTTAGAAACAAAGGTTTGTTTACTTTTCAAACCGTTCCATCTCGTGCTTCACCAAACTAGTATCCGTGTGTGCTACGATGCAGTTTGATGTATTCTACTATTACTACCCAAGGCGCCTAGGGCAGGTCCTTTTTGTGGAGGCACCTTTTATATTTCAGCCACTTTGGCAGCTGACGAAGCCATTGTTGAAATCATATGCATCTCTGGTAAATATTCTGTGTCCCTATTACCATTCGAAATGAAAATAAGCAGTCTTTTCACAACAGATAACGTCGAATACATCTCATCGAAGACTTGGACTTACTAATAACAGTATATAGACAAATATGGTTGACGAGACTCCATGCGATTGACTCAGTGTCCTAATCATCCATCTCTTCGAATGTTTGTTAGTAATCATATTAAATAACCCATTTTGATTCTATTCTGACTGCATTGGTTTTCTGCGCTTACACTTGCAGGTGAAATTTTGCTCGGTGGAAACCGTCAAGAAGGATTACTTTACAGACACAACCCTTCCTGCCATTTTAAGAAAATAAACCATCCTCCTAGTCTCCATCTCCAGCATTATTGACAGTAACTGCTTATAGCAAAGTCTAATACCAACACGGCACATATCTGATTCAGCCATCTGCCGTTGTATCTCAATCTCCCAAAAGCCTTGCAACCCCTGTTATTTATATCGTCTTATCATAGGATGCTTGTGATGTTTTTGTTTCCTGTAACATCACACTTCACACCAAGTCCCAACTTCACCCATGTATGTAATCAAATTACTTAATCCATTTTATCTTAATTAATTATTTATTAATATAAATTTGAAATTTTTATATCTAATAATGATAATGAAAAAACAAGTATAAAAACAGAAGATAAATTGACATAGCAAACCTCGAAGCAGTGAGATACATAAATATCGGCAACGACTCGCACCTCCACGAACTCGCTTCTCCTTCCTCCCTTCAGCTATCGCCTCCTTCATACTTTTTCCGATCTTATAAAAATCAACCGCAATCCGCCGCAACGATTCCTTCGCTCTCCGATCTAATAATCTCCTCTTTTCCTTCCGCTACTTTTTATCCACGCCTAACGACTCGATTCGGTTCTGTTCATTGAATTGGTATTCTAGGGTTCCTGTCGACGCGTGAGAATACACAGCCCGTGAAGGCCAGTAATCTTCGCATCTCCTTTTTTGTTATCTGTGAGTTGGTTTGTTATGTCCGTATGTTTAGGAGTTAGGATTATCTGTTGGATTGGCTGAAGCTGATGAAATTTGCTATGTAGTTTTTTATTTTATTTTGTAGAAAATTCACTTCTTTTAAATTTGGGTAAGGTGGCCAGATGAATGAGATGATTTAGAACAGAATAAGTGGTAATGTTAACTTTAGGTAAATTTGAGTGTGCCTTTTGGAGAAGTTTGTTTGTGTTTGATTATGTATGTGGAATGACCGTTACTCATTATTATGTGAAGTGGTGTCCCGGAGAGGGCTTAGTTGCAACTTAATTTTGCATTAGCATTGCGTTACGATTGTGCTGCGTCAAGTTTATGTTGGTTTCTCGCGGGTTTTTTTAGTGTTTGAATGATGATGGTAGTGTGGTGTGGTGTTACAGGGAATTGTTGAATTGGTTGGATGATTGCGCAGGCAAGTTACTTCATCAAGCATGGCGACTGGAGAGAGGAAGTATGTCGAGATCCATCTGATGTTTTTAATTATCCATGTTTCATGTTTAGCAAAGGATAGCAGTTCGTGTTAGGTTTCGGTGTAATGGATAACGATCGTCGTATTGATATTGGTAGTATGACTGAGTTCGTGGCGATCGACTGTTATAGCGTTACTAAGAATAGTTTTCAGTCGTTTAGAATTTAGGTCAAATGTAAGTATTTATTAAATGTGCTTTAATTTACTATAATAAAAAAAACAGTTTAACCAGCATCAGTAATGATATAACTCGAATTTTGTGTAGTCAGGATACTGACGTGTAGTGTTAGATCTCCACTTAATGTATGATGTCCCAATGATCGTTACTGATTTTCATTGCTTCATGGCTCATGAAATCATATCTGTAGTACTTGTTTTTTGTCGTAAATAATTGAGTGAATATACTGGAGATTGTTAGACAATACTATATTGTGACTTTCAAGCATTTTATATGCCTGACCATTTGACTTGCTGTAGGTGGGCTTCATCATCCACAAGAAGAGGTGGGATGACTGTTTTGGGCAAGGTTGCTGTCCCCAAACCTATAAACTTGCCTAGTCAAAAGTAATTGCTCCTCTTATTATGAGTCTTATTCTTATGCACACTTGATTTGTTTGACTCAAGCGTTTTGAGTATATTTCTGTTGTTTTAAGGTCAGAAAATCATGGAATGGATCCGAATGTTGAAATTGTTCCCAAGTGAGTACATCATCTCACACTAAGTTGTTATAATGTGATACACTTTTATACCAGAGTGTCATAGTGTTTATGCTTTATCATTTACATAGGGGTACCCTTAGTTGGGGCAGCCGGTCATCTTCACCGGCTTCAAATCCATGGGGTTCATGTCCGTTATCCCTTCATACAGACAATGGCCGCCCTTCATCTGGTGGAAGTGGTACTCGGCCATCTACTGGAGGCACTGAAAAGGCATATGAATCCACTAGCAATGCATGGGGTTCAAATTCTAGACCATCATCAGCATCTGGGTCATTGACATCAAATCAAGCATCTGGGACAACCTTACGACCTCGTAGTGCAGATACTAGACCAGGGAGCTCACAGTTATCTCGTTTTGCTGAGCCGTCAACTGAAAACTCAGGGGCATGGGCTGCTGCCGGCAGTGGAGACAACATGGTGATTATCTCTAAAGCACTAACATTCTACCATTGATATAGTGATAATCACCTCTTTTATTTTATTTTGTTTGTCCATTGTTGTGATATTACTGAACTTATGCCATCCCAACTTTGGGTAGATTCCATTTCTTTTGCAGCTAATTTTTCACTTTCCTGGCAATGTTTGGGCAATAGGCACACTCGAAGAACGAAAAATTTTCACTGGCATCAGGAGATTTCCCAACCCTTGGCTCGGAGAAAGAGGTGCCACCTGAGAATGCTCATTCATCACCACGAGGTTGCAAGTCTTATTTTCTACGTTATTATTTATTTTTGACTTAGCTTCTTTTCTATGCAGCATGACCATTTTCTATATAGAAACTGCTCCTGTTTTAAGTTATTATCTTTGCTTTTTTATTGGTACGCTACACATGCCGAAATAAGTTTGTTCTAACATGTAAGGTTAGGGTGGAGTTCTTGAGTTTGCTTGATAAGCTGTTTTAGTTGTGATGTCTACATCTATATGCTGGATCACTCAAAGGTCGCTCACTTCTTTCCATATCCCTTCATAGTTTCATGAGATCCCTATATTTAAATTATTAGCTTCTTCCCTTTCTGTTTTTCATCATCTAATGCTGTCTAATGCCATGACACGATCTCCACGATGCGCTAGAGTTATTAAAATTCTGATTCTCCTTGCACTTTCTTCGTTGATTTGATCAAATTTTGTTTATCTTCTCAAACCTCAGTTGTTTTATTCTTATGCACAATTCTATCCTTTTATTTATACATATAATTTATGCTCCTGTATCACTGCTAGGTGGTGATGCAGTGGACAATGCAAGAAGTGACAGCGACAACGTGAATCACGGCAGAAGGGATAACCCGCCATCCGAAGATGGAAGACGGCCTAACATGGAGAAGTGGCATGGAGATGCATTACAACGGAATCCTAACATGCCTGGACCCCCTCAGCATTTCGCGCCCTGGCATGGTGCTCCAGTGGGAAACCCCCCAGTTGGTGTCTGGTACAGAGGGCCGCCCAGTGGTCATCCTTATGTACCTCCAGGAGCGCCCTGTTATGGACCCCATGGTGCTCCTCCATATGGGCCATCCGGTGGTCCCCCTTATGGACCTTCAAACCTTCCCACATATGGACCTCTCATGGGCCCTGGTGGTTTCCCCGTAGAACATCCTTATTATCATCCTCCTATGCCAGCTCCTCCACTTGGGAGCTCGCAACCTGTGCCTCATCATGGAGCTGGGCCTAGAGGGGTTCATCAAAACGACCGAGAGATGTTTAGACCTTCCAATCCTGATGGTCATTTCCGCCCAGGTATGCCAATGCGGCCTGGATTTTTCCCTGGTCCAGTGCCTTACGAGGGATACTATCCTCCACCAATGGGTTATTGTGGCCCTAATGACCGAGGTATTCCGTACTTGGGACCAGCGGGTGCTCCTGCTGTTTATGATAGGCATGGCTCTCATGAGAAGCACGCCGGACCTGAACATGGAACCTCAGGTCATAGACATAATCCTCAGGAAAAATACAAGGTTCTTTTGAAGCAGCATGGGGAAGATCATGAATGGGGGGACAGTGCAGCAGCCAACGATACGCCACTTGAAAAGGGATACTGTCATAGGTCATCATCACGTGAAAAAGATCGGGGAACAGTGTCTAATACTGGTGAGAACACCAACTTCAGAAGAACAAGCAATGAGGGAGAGCATATCCATGGTTCTCATAGTCATGGAAGAGAGAGGTTGACAGATGAGGTGAAAAGCTCAAAAGGAGATAATAATGTGGAGAAGAATATACCAGATAGAGTATCTTCGTCGGAAGTTGTAGCAGCTTCAAAAGATTCAGGTTTGATAAAAAGGATAGAAGGTTTAAATGCTAAAGCTGGAGGAACTGATGGAAAACAAGATGCTGATTTATATCCTAAAAGCGATGTAGGAAAGAATACGCTTCATATGATATCCAATGCTCCTCCGGTTAACAGGGAGTCTATAACTCATTACAAGAGTCATGGCAGTGGTATTATCGATCCCCCTAATTCCCATGGCATTTTGGCTGTTGCTGGTTCAAACTCTTCCAGGTTTGTTTTACGCTATCTAGTTGCTCATGATCTAGCAAATTTATTAGGTAGTTGGTGTTGATATTGTTGTTTTTTCAGAAAATACTCAAACAGCGGGCCTCAAATAAGAACTGATTACCGTGGGAAAGGGAAACCCGATTTATTAGAAACGGAAGGACGGCATAAGAATGCTCATAATGGTCATTTCTCGACTGCAGTTTCATCTTCAAAGTCAGACCCAGTAAATCTTAAGGTACAAGATCATCGATCAAATTTGGTTGTTGGAAAACCTGAATCCTCTCTGGATGGGAATGAGGTAATTCTGGAGTCTGGATCTGCATCTGATTCAACTGATATTCAGGCACAGGTGATTTAATGTTTAATCTTTTTTATTTCTTCTTTATGTGTTTAAAGGAACTCATGTAACTGAACTTTCTCTTATCAGCGAGCCAAGAAAAAAGAAATTGCTATGCAACGTGCCATACAACTGCAAAAGGAAGAGGAGGAGCGAATTAAAGAACAAAAGGCCAAAGCTCAAGCGAAACTAGAAGAACTGAACCGCCGTACAAAGTTATTAGAAAGCTCTACAATAAAAGGGCAACCGGTAATTGAGAAAGCTGAAATTTTCACTGAAAAGGCCGACAAGATTGATGGCAAGCAACAGGAAGCGCACTCTGAGCAACTTAGTGGTTCAGCTGCAGTGCTAAGTTCAAACGCTATTGTTATTGGAACTCGAACATTGGATCCCCAGCTGCAGATTCCCAAGGATGACATTCGTGGTAGTGTCACGTTTCCTCGCCAGCCACCTGCAGAAAAGGAGAGTGGGTACCATAAGATTGACGCCAGAAGTGAACCTCAACATTCTGGTGGTAAAAATAGTGTGTTGAAGTCTAAAAACAAAGGCTATAAAGATAAGCAAAATTTCCAGCATGAGAAAGTTGCCGCTGAAAAGACTGCTGAGGCGGCAGATGATACTTTGAAGTATAGCAATGAGGCTGGAGAAGAGGTTTTTAATAAAGTAATGAAGTTAGCTGAGCCTGAAATTCATCGTAGAGCTAAAGGTGACAGGAGTGGAAAGAATAAGCATAAGGCGGAGGACACATCGTCTTCAGTTGACATACGGTCTGTAGACCTAAAAATTTCTGATGTCGTGAAAGCTCTAGCTGACAGTGGTAAGCTACAGTCACCTAACCTGGCTGCGGCAACTCATGGTCAGCCTTCTGTTAGTTCTAGTGATTGGACTCCATCCTTTGAGCCTTATGCATCTCAACAGAGGGAAGAAGCCCAAGGCAGGGTTAACAACCACTCTAGACATCAGAGTTCACGCAAGCATTCAAGGAATCAACACGGTAACAAGGCTGTTGAGAAAACACAGGGCACTGATGCTGTTGTATGGGCTCCTGTGAAACAACAAAACAAAGAGGTGGCGGAGGATTCCATTGTCCAAGTAGTTAGCGAGGAAGCTAGTGACCATACACAGATCAGTGTTAAAAACAAGAGAGCGGAGATCGAAAGGTATGTTCCCAAGCCTGTTGCCAAAGAACTAGCACAGCAAGGGGGTGCTCAGCAGACTACCTCTCCTGCAGCCCATTTGACCGGATCAGCGTCTTCAAAAGTTGAAGCAGCTGTTGAAAATAAAAATGTTGACAACAGGCAGGAACGGGATCTTAGAGCATGGCGCCAACGAGACTCAGCTGAAGCTTCTTATAGAAAAAGTTCAAAAGATAACCCTCATTCATTAGTCACCAGAGACGTTCACATACCTGATTCACGTGAGGCTCAAGAAGAAAAGAAAATTTCTGATGGATGGAGCCGTCCTGATGAATGGAATGCCAGTACACACAAAGCACCTGATGTCTCTGCCCCGAATTTGAAAGATCAGGAATCCTTCACCAGAGGTAAGAGGCAGTATCATAAGGATAGTAGAAACACAGTAACCTATGTCCATGATCGCGAACATCTTAGAGGTCAAGCTGGTAAGGATGTGGATATTGGTAGTATTCCGGTAACGATTTCCAACAGTGATGAACGAGACCGGACAGCATCACACAAGGAACATCGTCATGAGGGTGAACACCCATCATCTTATAGGCAGACAAGACAACATGATTCATCTGCTGATAACAGAAGGACCAAGGTTGGTGGAATTCACCAGAATTCTAGTCGTGAAAATACTAGGTTTGTCAAGAAGGAACCTTCTCCACATTGTGACCATTTTCAGTCCAAGGATGTGAATATCTCTGATGGGGTTGGGGATGGGATGCCAATGCGTACAAATCGGCATCATGACAAAAGAGAAAGGAAGACAGCCAATCCCCATGTTGGCTCATATTCATCGAACCCAAATACTCTTGCCCAAGTTGAGAAGCCGCATACTGTAGAACATCAACAAGAGCGGCCTCATTCATCTTCTGGCAGGAGAAACTACCGCAATGCCAGGGCAGAAGAATATCAAGGAGAGTGGAATTCGTTTGAGCATGACCGGAGGCACCATAACCAACCGTTGGGCAGGGGTCGACCTAAGCATACCAATTCACATTACGAATACAAACCTAAGGGACAGGGACAACCTGCAGGTGGTAGCGCAGATGGTGGCACCACTACCAACTAAGTTTATTGAAGCTATTCCTACCAACCTACCTAATTGACCTGAGATTATGAGGTTAGTGGGAGTTGGGGCTCGGTTCTTGCTCATATGTTATGATGGTGAAGTAAGGAGAGATGTAATATTAATTGGAAAATCTCGATGATTTGGTTTCGGTTGTGTTTGTTTCTTTTTGTAGTATTTCAATCAACAGCAACTTTTAAACTCAAAAGTTTGTTTCTTGATAAGGATCCAAATTTCCGTGGTTGTGTTGGTACTTTGACATTGACTGACCCCAAAGATTGACTGTGATTTTTTTTTTTTGAGATTAGAAAGAATTACAAAAACAAACCACTAAGAAAAGAACTCAGCAGACGAGGATCATTGAGCCCTGGACTAAAGTAGAAAGAAAAAACAAAAAGGAATTGTTGTTTGATTAGACCAAGACTCCAACTTCGCCTTTTTAGCCATAACATCAGCTGTGCAGTTTGCCTCACGAGTCACTAAGCGAAGTTCCAGGAAAGGTGTTTATTCATAGCTGCACGCCATGAATCTAAAATGGTTGAAGATGGGTGTTATCCGTAAGAGTTCTGTAGAATGTTCTTAAAAAAACAACACTTTAAAAACCATGATCAGCTGCTAGTTGAAAACTTCGATATAAAGCCCATAGTTCTGCTTCCCAGCTAGACTTTACATTGAAGAAAAATCAGCCTCAAGCAGCAAAACGACACCAGCTTCATCTCGGCAACAAACACCTATTCCAGCCCTTCCATTTACATCATTCCAAGCACCACCTACATTGAATTTCAAACAACCTTTTGCAGGAGCAGACCACAGCAAGCTTCTGTCACTATAATAGAATTATAAGGCTTTAAAGACTCGCTTACTGATTTGAAAATGTCTTGTGATAGATTAAGTGCTTCATTACCATGACTCACTCGATTTCTATTCTACCGAACTAGCGTGCCGCCAGTCGTCCCGACGGTAATGCAGATAAAACAGATTGATCATCACATTCGTTACATTAATCAGAAGAATATATGATCATATACCGTAAATATTTTGCTCAATAATCAGTAAAATATGATCAAATACGTACACTCGTAGGTCCGAATGTGTAATCTAACCGGTCAAATAATCAAAGCCACAATTTGAACACTTCATTGAGATTTTACAACCCCGGCGAGAAAGGTTAAGGGCAGTAGGCAACAAATTATGGTAAACTCTCAAAACAAAAATCTTTACCTTTGGAGGAATATTGAGTTTCCATATTTGCTTCTAGGAAAACTTGAGTTTTCTTCCATCAGGCATCCCCTTGCAAATTTGAAAGTTCCAGGTCAGTAACTCGCTTAATATACTGATAGGCCGACTTGGTGGAAAATGTCCCCGATTTGGCAGCCCAGCATTTTGGTTAGAATCTTAATAGAAACATTACATAGGCTTATGGGTCGAAACTCCTTAATCTTTTCGGGCTCTTAGTCTTTTGAATTAAAGTAAGAGACAACTACAGAAAAAGACACCTATCTGTACCACTTTTTCCAGATGACACCCCTCCGTTTTGTTCTCACACTTAAACACCTTCATGTTTTTTTCGTTTTTAATTAGACACCCTTCGTAATTTTAAAAACTTTCAAGGTTTTATTCATACCCTCCTCCTCCATGCAACCCGACACCTTCTGGTAACAGTTTGTTTAAGAAAATTCCAACTCTTTCGAAAAAAAAAAGTGAAAATCCATCTATTCCCAGAGATTTAGTCGGATGTGCATTTTGTACTTGGTGTTCGGAAAATGGAGTAGATAACATATCACCATGTCCGATGTCTATTTAGTTGGAACGAAATCCAGAATACCTT